>JAJIBD010002438.1:0-269071 GCA_021461705.1 Cryptotis parvus | reverse complement strand
GAGTGGGCACCAGTAACATCTCTCCATATGTCCTGTCTCATGCAAGTAAAGCCCAAGGGCACCTGCTTGCTCCAGGAACATAAAAAGCCTCAAACCATTCATCAGGTCATGGGAATGAGGTCTATAAATGTTACTGGTATTTGGCATATCAAATACGACACGGTAGCTTGCCAGGCTCTGCCATGGACACAAGGAAATGGAAACACATTCCCTGCTCATGGATGGGAGGAATCAACATTGTCAAAATGGTAATACTCCCTAGAGCTTTGTACAGATTCAATGCGGTTCCTATAAGGATACCATGACATTCTTCAAATAAATTGACCAAACACTCCTGAAATTTGTATGGAATAATAACCCCCACATCTGACCAATGTTGCTGTCATCCCCAAATTCCAAACAGGATCGGACCACCGTCTCCTTCATGCAAAATTCTAGTTCATTTAACGGGGAGAAAAGGCTGCAAAGTTTAAGAATTTAAACATATCATACAAGTTTATACATATCATATAAATATATATGTATATACACACACATGATTCTAAATTCACCTTCATATAATTCATCTACAATTGATACAATGTATAGAAAGTCATTTAAACCACAATAAAGGAGCCAAAATCATACAATGGAGAAAAGAAAGTCTCTTTAACAAATCGTTTAGCAAAACAGCACTACCACATGCTTAAAAGAAGGAAAGCAAAAGAGGAATGGTCACTACAGCTTTATAATAGAGAACAATTGGGACATTTCATGAGCAAGAAGTGAACCAAGTAAGAAAATGAAACAATCCAAAATTTGTACATATTCAGTAACACTCACATACATGGGGCAGAGCTGATACCGGCTCTCCCCTGTGCACAGCTGATCATGAGGCACCCAGGAGGGGAAGGTGGGTTCTAGCCCTGGCCTGCCATCCCAGCAGAGCCTCTCAAGAAGCCAAAGGAACCCCCACACCATGAGTGCTGCCATTTTCCACATCCAGACTCTCCAGCTCGTCAGAGCTCCACCCAGCAGAAGAGCTGATCACAAGCCCGGCTTGTGATATTCATCAATAAATGCACAAGATGAGAGATGGCTACAAGAGTACCTCACCCACACGGCAGAGCCTGGCAAGCTACCCATGTCGTATTTGATATACGAAATACCAGTAACAATTACAGACCTCATTTCCATGACTTGATGGAATGGTTTGAGGCTCTTTATGTTCCTGGATCAAGCAGATGCCTTTGGGCTACACTAGCATGTGACAGGACATATGGAGATGTTACTGGTGCCTGCTCGAGCAAATTGATGAACAACGGGAAGACAAGTGATACAAGTGATTCAGTAACACATCTTTGAGATACAGAGAACAATAAATTGGCTTAGAGTTAAAAGAGGACACAAATATCACATTATATGTGTACACACAGACACCACACACACAAGACATATACACACACCATATTAGAAAATGCTGAAAACATGTTAAACAGAGAGAGACAGTTTCTGCTCTTAAAGTGCTTCTGAACTGACCACACAAGACTATTTTAAGAGGACTAGAACACTGTCCCCTCTTTTGAAACACAGTGAAATTCTAAGTATTATTATTATTTGCATTTTAGAAAGAAAAGTTGAAGATTGGAGAGACACACACGTGGTAATGCGCTTGTCTTGCATGTAGCTGACCCAGGTTGGATTCCAGGCACCCGTATGGTCCCCTGAGTCTGCCAAAAGTGACTCGTGACACACACCAGGTTTATCTCAGAGGAAGGAAGGGTGGGAAAAAATACATACATACATACATACATAGATAAGTACATACATACATAGATAAATAAATAAAATAAATTTTATTGGTTTTCAATGTCACTTTAATTAGAAAGTGGCAAGATCACAACATTGTCAGCCGTTATGTTTCACATATCATTGAACTATGATCTTACAATTACAATTTATATACAATGGTCAACATTTGGTTCACTTAAGTAATGAAAGGCATTAAAAAACTAAATAACTACAATTTATCATGTTGATAATTTTACGCCAAAAAAAGGAAATAATTTCTACTGAAAATATAATGATCCTTTTCATACAGCAATCCTTTTCCCTAAGGATATTTGGCAACCTTTTAATGACATGAATAAACTGTAAAGAGAACTGTGGTTTGAGCATATATCAGCACTAGTCCACAACATTAGGGAAATGACCAAGAAATTTACTAAGGGTAAAAAACAACCAAAATGACTTAAGATCTCAGCAAATGATGCTAAATAGCATAAGATTATTTATAAATTTTATAAAAATGTATAAATGTTATAAATAAAGCTAAATAGTATGAGACTATCAATGCAGAGAAAGAAGCAGGGGAGAACGGATACCACAGTAACAGTTCAGGTGGTCCTTGTGTCTTCTGAGGAGTATTTGTCATTTGAAGCGTAATTGATTCTTAGTTATTTAAATGGTGATTCATTCTCATTCCATTTTCAGATGTTTTTTTTCTAGATCATGCTGACTGAATAAAGCACACATTAAAAAAAAAAATAACCCACCAGATTCATAGATTTCTGTTCTCTATGTAACCTCTCAAAATTGTAAAAGCTTTGTCTAGTCAAAGCACTTAAATGGGCTGTGTCTGAAAAGTGTATTTAATACACTTTTATGTTAAAGCAGCTAGAGAGATAGTACAGCCAATAGGGCACTGCCTCACATGCAGCCAACCCAGGTTTAATCCCCAGCACCCCGCATGTTCCCATAAAAATAGCCAGAAGTGATCCCTGAGCACAGAGCCAGAAGTAAGCCCCTAAGCACTGTGGTGTACCTATGGTGAAAAGAAACAGCACAACTTAACAATTCTGTTCTAATTAAAACCTTGAGAAAGACACAAAATGGCTTTCTGGAGCCCCAAGACATCAGCTCCCTTCTTTGGAACTTAACTTCAAAGGTAAAAAGCAAGAAAATGCAGCCCAGATCATCACCTTCACCTCTCTCCAAGGCTGTGGATGCTGCCTGCCAAAGTAAAGAAACCCACCCATTCAATACTACAGATCTTTCGGCTAAAACCTCTGGTACGCAAACGGAAAAGCACCAATTTACAACATTCCAGCTCTGAGTTGATTCCTGGAGTTTCCTATTTCTGCTCAGAGAAGAGAATGAATAGATGTTCTGCTTCTTTCAATTGTCTCTGGAATTAATAAAGGGCTAATGGTGAGAACTGAGAAAGAAGAAACCAGGAAGTAAAGTTATCATCAGTCATCGCAGCCCGCTTGTCTTATATTGACGGGAAACCTACTCTGTCCCCACACTGTGAGGACACACCAGAAAAAATGAAGGCTTTCACCAAGTATGTGAGCCTCGCTTTGGAAACAAGGAATAATTTTCTTTAGATGATTTGGCAAAAGCAGATCATCTGTCAATGACACTATAATAAGTGGTTTTGAGCCATGTTTTTAAGTTAGACTTCTTGAAGAAATTGACACTTAAAGATTATTTTAGGCTGAGGAAGGAGGCATAGTTGATGATACATGATAGATTTATGTTGGGCCTGCAAAAAAGCAGAGTTCACCACTGACAAAACAAACAAGGCAGCTATTTTAGAGAAGTATTGTGTAAAAATGTGTAGACAGAGAGTGAGGAAATAATCACAATTATTTAAAAGTGTGTGAGACCACCAAGCCTTCCAATAGTAGAGACTGTTGCCATGAATGTCAGCATACCCATTTTATGCAATTATGAACCCAAAGAGTCATGTTTGGGGAGATGATTCAGTAGCACAGAAACTTCACGACAAAATACGACCTAAAAAGAAGAAATAAAGTATAAGCTTCCTGTTCAGGATCACAGTAGTTTGTTATACATGTCTACACAAACATACATAGCACACACGTACACTATGTCAGAGAACTCTTCTGGTAGCAAACATAGATTGGAGTTCATATAACATAGATTGTAACAAACGTAAAATGGATTATTAAAGCAATCAGTATTCACTAGGATATGGAATGGCTGTTTATAATAGAGGCAGAACACCAGGAAGCGTTTGAGTCAACATTCTGAGTAGCTAGAACCTAGTTTTGCAAACTGAAGTCATGTTCTGTCTAGTCAACGATGAACTGAATATATGAATGTGGTCCCAAAAGGCTTGTGTAATTGCTTTCATAATATTAGCATGATGATAAAATGTCCTAGTGATGCATTCCTCAGAATGGAGGTAACATATGTTTTTCTATTAGAAACATACATATGTTTTTCTATTCCTGCAGAATTGCTCTCATTTTCAGGTAGGATATACCCTAAAAGATCTTCCTGGAGCTACATTCATGAAAGTTGAGTGGTAAAAAGAAATTTTGAGTCCTGGATTATCTGCTGTATTTGTTTCCCTGCACCAAATCAATTCTAATAGATAACAGAATTGGAAACATATTATCCCTCTAAAAACTCCCCCAACTCCCAGAAGTGGGTGAATCCTACACATGTTGTCACAAGTGATAGGATTTTCTTTTGAGGGCTGTATAATATTCCATTGTGTAGTAACAATTATGGACCTCAATTCCATGACCTGAGAATGGTTTGAGGCTCTTCCTGATCCTGGAGCAAACAGATGCCCTTGGGTTACACTTGTTTGTGACAGGATGTATGGAGATGTTACTGGTGCCCGCTCGAGCAAATCGATGAACAATGGGAAGACAGATTCAGTAGATGTAGCAGTTTCTTTACCGACTCAATAATCAACATATATTTTGGTTATTTCTTGCCTATTGTAACTAATGCTGTAAAGATATCACACTGTGGCTTTGATTTGTATTTCCCTGTAATAAGTGATATGGATCCCCTTTTCATATACATGTTGGCCATTTGTATGTCCTTTTTTGGGAAAATGTCTATTAAAGTTCTCTGTCCATTATTTAATTGGGTTTTCTGTGTTTGAGTGTTGGGGATTTGGTTTTCTAATTTTGCTATCGTATAAGTTGCTGATTTATTTTTGTTCTTGAGGACAGTTAAATCTTTGAGAGTATAGATAACTTTCTGAGATACCAGTTATGCTTTCTTTGGAGGTGTGATTCTTATCCCAACTCCAAGTTATAGGTTTTTCTACCACATAAAACAATTTTCAACACCTACAATTAAATGGCATTCTCACATTAACTACTTAGAGGATTACCTGACAAACTTCTAGAAGACAAATTGGTATGGGATGTGGATGGCAATGGTGGAAAGCCAGGTCATTTATTCATAAAATTGTCATTTTAAATCTCATCAACAAGAGGGAAAGTTAGTCAGATAAATAGCTAAGGGACGGGGGAGGGGTATAGTAACATTTAAAAAGGAGAACACAAAGGGCGGAGGCGATAGCTAGCGGGTAGGGCTTGCTTGCAAAAACTGGCCTGTGCGCAGGTTCGATCCCGGCATCCCATATGGCCCCAAGCACCGCAGGGGTAATTCCTGAGTGCAGAGCCAGGGGTACCCCTGAGCGTCACTGGGTGTGACCCAAAAGAAAAGGAGGACACAAGTCAGGCAACCTCTTTGGCCCCACACTCTTAAGTTCTTTTTGTAGCTCCGTGCACTTCCTTCCAGTTCTACTTGTTGAACAAGGAGGGTATAAATTGTGACTTTTGGGATTTAGGAAAAACTGATTTTCCCATTCTTTGTATTAAGATTTAGAATCAAATTTGTAGTATTATAGGTAAACAAACTCTATAGATACATTGTACTAATATCTAGTTGTTGTGTCTAGAGAAAGAAGGGCTCTCTGTGAAAATACAACACCACTCGGTTAGGGGTAAGCCGTCGTTGATTAGAGCCTTTGTTCTGGGGTGAGTAGAGCACAACTTTAAGAGTGGGTTCAGTCCACAAGTGATGTGGGGGGTCGAGGGGATACCACACCAAAACTCTTCAGCGCCACCGAGAACATAGCAATGGGAAGGAATGGGAGTGAAGATAGATGGTCGGCACTACCACCTGTGCTCGTTTAATCCAAACATTAGCCACGAGAAATTGGCTGGCGGTGTGGAAGTAGGTTAACTGACAATTTGTTGGCACCAGGCATCTGAATGCGATTTATAGGGGATTAACGTGATGAACAACCTAAAACTGAGCTGGGAGGGGGGAGCAGGATGCCTTAAAGGCATGGTAGCTAAAAGGAAAGAGCGGGTTGCCCGTGTTGGGGTGTGGGGGCTGTGTGGGGGTGGGGTGTGGTGGCGGTTGTTCTAGCTGAAAAAATATGTTGGATCTACAAGTGTGGGGGAAGAGCGTGGTAGTGAAGGGACACTGCTGGATAACGCAGTCATGAAGGAGATATGATCCCCTATTATTGAAGCCACGGGGGGGAGAGAGAGAGAAGAGAGAGAGAGAGAATGTCTGCCATAGAGACAGGCTTGGGTGGGGGGGGGAATCTGGGGACATTGAAGTTGAGAAGGGTGCACTGGTGAAGGGATGGGTGGTGGAACAGTGTATGACTGAAACACAGTCACAAACACCTTTGTAATTGTACATCTCACAGTTATATATAAAAAGAGAAATAGCCTAATCATACATTCTTCTGCCCATTCACATATGCATTTCTTGATCACTGAGAAACACAAGACTATTTCAAACAGAGGAGTTGAAGCCAGAAATTAATTAACCAAATATAGAAAAACTCAAAGAGCTAATATAATACACAGTGATAACTGCAGGAATTGGCTACTATGCCTTGGGAAAGCAGCTAATAAAAGAAATGAGTTGAAGTGGAAGCCAGAAGGAGATATCCAAGAAGTTAATTTTCCTACCTATGAGATGAGGATTCATAGGCTGGGCACAGGGCTCTCCCTATGCCCAGCCGCTCATGAGGCGCCCGGGAGGGATGGCGGGTTCTAGTCCTGGCCCGCCACTCCAGCAGAGCCGCACAACAAGCCAGATGACCCCCCCACACTCCATCGGGCCACAATTTTCCACATCCAGACTTCCCTCTCGTCAGAACTCCACCCAGCGACAGCCTATCACAGCCCATCTCACAAGGCCGTGCGGTTCATCTATAAATGCTATATTTAGAGGTAACTACAAGGGTATGCCACCTGCATGGCAAGCCTGGCAAGCTGCCCTGTTTTATTTGATATGCCAAATACCAGTAACAAGTATATTAGTTCATTCCCATGACCTAATATAAAGGTTTGAGGCTCTTTATGTTCCTGGAGCAAACAGATGCCCTTGGGTTCTACTAGCATGAGACAGGACATATGGAGATGTTACTGGTGCCCGCTCTAGCAAATAGATGATCAACGGGAGAATAGTGATAGTGATAGAGATAGTGATAGTGATAGTGATGAGATGAGGGATATCATGTGACTTTGGTTATTTCTTTGTTAAAAACTTGAAGGAAACTGAAAGAAATTATAAACCGGAGCCAATAAGGTCGCTAGAGCTTTCAGTCATAAAATGCAAAGCCCTTTCCCTCTTCTCCTATCTTCTTATCTTCCTTCAGTGCTTCTTTCTTGTTGAACCTAACAGAACCAGCTGCAAAAGGAACCCCAATGCCAACACCACAGAACAATAAATAGGTTGGTGGGTTTGCAGTTGAGAGTCCAAAATAAACAGGCATTGACCCAAGGCAGCAAGAAACATGTCCCACATGTTTCTCAGTCTCCAGCATCTGAATGCATGGCCAAGAGACAGAAGTCATGTGTACCCCTGGCATTATATTCTGCTCCATTTTCATATTTTAATATGAGTTATGACACCATAAATCATTTTATGATTCATTTGTGTCACAAAGTCTCAAGGATGATGTCTGCAGCTCCATGAAAGTACAGAGATGTGTGCAGAGATGAAGTATGTACAGAGATGAAGAACAATGATGATGTGCAAACAACAGTTAATGAGTAATTTTCCAATTCTGGGGAGAGCATGAGGAAGTTGCTTTCTGGATTTCAAAGCAGCCCCTCCAGAGGAGCAGAGAATGTCTCTGTGCTGGAGCCATCAAGACTACGACTTTAATTTAGACCCACCTTCTCTATCAGAATTATAGATATGATTTTGGAAGTTGCTTAACATAGACCACACATGACACTTGGAAGTGGCATATGATATGTCATATAGGACCTGTTGCTTGTTCTTTTTAGGATATTCATGAAAATGGTGGCAAGTGGCAACTAAGTTTGTTTATTGTCGTGAACAAGGATTAGGAAAATTACAGTGTTGTCCACTGGATGGCATAAAAGTCACTAATAACAGATTCCTCTTTGGAATTCTGGGGTAATTTATTAAGAGAGTAGACTTTCGTGACTCAAAAAGCAAAATGAGGCTCACTATGTTTGGGGCTGTTGGTCATTATTATTAACCTTCAGTTAAGACTTTATACATTTTAAGTTCGTTAGCACTTCAATCACTGAAATTTAGTCCTTATGAAATAATTACAATATTAGTACTAGTAATAACACAATCTATATATTCCAAAAGCTTGGGTGGAAAGAATAATTTACCCAAGTTATGGGAAATGTTATTTAAAACCCTATATACTGAGCTGTGATTCACAAAGCACATTGATTCTCATATTTAGACATGGAGGGACTTTTGACCTGGATTATATTAGAATTTTACTCTTTGTGTTTTTCTCACTGTGTACTCAAAGTTCTCTCCATGAATTGGATTCTAGACTGTGTGAGAATAAACTCCAGGACTCAATTCCATACTCAGATTCTCCTTTTGCCATTAATGTACTTTATGTTTGGCAACTCACTGAATTTCTTGGTGTTAGAGTCCCTCCTTACTTAGCTATCGTGAAGATAAAATGAGATGATGATTGGATCTTCCTAGGAATGGAACTTGGGAGTTTGCCAACACTATTCAGGATAAGAGTTTTGTCAAACACGTCACCTTATTGTATCATAGTGTCTAACAACTTTGGAGATGCATTTAAAAAACCTAGGGAAACTAATTCTCTAACCTACTTCTACCAAAAATCATAAGTACACACTACAGAGAAAAGGGGACAGGCTTCGATCTGTACAAGTATAGAGGATTGAAAGCTTGGTTTCAGAATATACACACCTGGATTGAAAGCTAGGCTTCATGGTTCTGTAATTTTAATGAATTATTTATGTCCTCTATGCTTCATGTTTTATCCTATGACATAGAGGGAATGGCACCATCAAATTCAGGTCTACAAGAATATGTAGAATATGTATGAAGCTAAGGAGTTTTAGAATAGTGTCTAGGATTTAGTATTCCACAATAATTGACAACTGTTTCTTTCACTTTTATTCTTATTTCCAGAATCTGGGGAAGCTAGAAAAGATAGAATGAAGTGGAAGAACCTTTGAAAGATACATAAGTTTGGAAAATGATTCACAATTCTAAGAGTGTAATAAAGCATCAAACATTTGCATTGTACCATTCTAAGAGTGTAATAGAAGAATTACACATTTACATTGTACAATTCTAAAAGTGTAATAGAAGCATCAAACACAAAGTTCCATAGAACAACAGATTATGTAACTAAATCGCTTCCTACCCCCCAAATTCCAGGGTCTCTGTTCACAATTATTGTTCATTGGAAATACATTTCTGGGTTTATTATTGAAAGAACAAAACTCCTAGGCTTCCTGAATGAATCCACAATGGAAAACTATTACCTAGCTAAGAAAATGACTGAAGTGGACGAAAGCAGGTTATGCCATGTATCTGGAGGGAAAGAAGCCAGGAACTCGGTATAGATGCTGGTCACACAAACATCTAAAACTTTGCGCTTTGGAAAACCTATTGGCAAAACCTATGAAGGTTGAGCAAATGAATTCCTTATGACTCAGAAATTCTACCAGGGGGTATATATCAAAAGAATGAATGAATCTGTACGCTTGCCAAAAACCTATAACAAAAATGCTCATAGGAACAATATTCATAGCCATCTTAACAGCAAATAATTCAAATTCCATTATTAAAGCACAGGCAAATATACCCATAAAACAATAAAATAAATCTTTGAGAGTAAAACCATAAATAGATCTCACAAACATAGTATTAAAAAATTCATGGTATCAATGAATATGTACTTTTATCTTCCATATAAGTTCAGAAGGTGGAGGAAGTTAATTATAATCTTAGAAGCAGCAACAATTATGATCTTTGTAATTGAAGTGGGGATGGAAAGGGAAGGAAGTGTTTCCAGACTGTTTTTAGGGGCTATAATCTGATCTTTGGACAGATTACAGTCCAAGCACAGGCAAATATACCCTGAGTATATTTGCCTAAGTATGGCCATTTAGTGATAACTCACCAATAAGTACAATTGCACAATGCACACCCATCCATGTTTCTAAGTAGACAAACAAGTGTATGTGTGCATTATAATGTGGGTATGAGTGTCTTAAATTTTAAAACACTTACATTCAGATAGGAGTCCATCATTTTTCCTATTGCCATGGCAACAGGTTCTTTGAAGAAGCCTCATTTTCTGGCACTTCATGTTGTCAAATAAACCCAAACCCTGACCCCTTCATGCAATGACTGAGCCTGATCCCACATCCAACTCCCCATGCAGTTATCATTTGCTCTAGGTCAAGGATTATCTTTCCCCATTTCAACAGAGCCCGGCACAAAGATAGGCTTATAGTAGGCTCAGAGCAAATGTTTTTTGAATTAATAAAAAGCAAAATAAATGAGAAATTAGACACATTGTTACATTGTTTTCTGGATTTTGACTCAGGGGACTTTACAGGGTGCTGGGAATCAAACCCAGGTTGACCTTAAGCCTCCTGCCCTCTGAACTAGTGCTTTGGCCCCTGATACAACATTTGACAGAAACAGGCTTTGACGCCAACTTTGCAGAGTCATCTGTTTTTCGTCAGTGTGGTTCTTCTGCAGTTCTGATCTTTAGGGATCTTTCCCTTCATGATACCCTGCTACATTTTATCCATGCCATTCACTGCTTTTGCCTAGCTTTGGAATATTATTAACCATGCTCTTTTGATCACCAGAAGAAGATATCATGAACCAAACTTTCCACATTCATGTTTCCTAACAGATTCTGGGACTAAAAAGGAAAAAAGAATCCCAAACTATTTTGTCAATAATCTGTCTGATTTGATCGTTTTCCAGAGAACTACCGTAAGCAAACAAATGCAGTGGTTATGTGCTTATACACTCTGCTGAAGTTTGCAGAGGCAGTAATGAAGGAAGAAGCGTTCTAGCTTGTACATTCCACAATTTTCTGAGATTCATGACATTACTTTTTATTCTTATTTATTTGTTTGTTTGTTTTGCTTTTTGGCTCACACACAGCAATGCTCAGGGACTACTCCTGGCTCTTTGCTCAGGAATTACTCCTGGCACTGTGTGTGGGACCATATGGGATGCCGGGATTGAACTCGGGTTGGCTGCATGCAAGGCAAATGCCCTACCTGGACTATATTGTTGGACTATTGTTCTGGCCCCATGACTTATTAGTTTAGAGGACAGCCAAGAAAGAAGAAATCATTTGAAATACTGGGTGTTTGTACTTCCCAACCTCAAAACCCCCCCAGCCGCCCACCTCCCAGGAACAAGTCATTACTTTTCTCATGAGTCAAGTTCATTTCGTTCCTTGACTTGTGAATGCTGACATACAAATAGTCTAGATTTATAGCCCCTCGGCTGTTGTCATATCCTAGCCATAGAGTTTTGCATCTGCGACTCAACAATACAAAGCAGAACTCAAAATGTCAATTTCTTGAGGTTTGAAAATTAGTTTCATATTTGCTGTCTTGACAGCAGCCAGAGAGGAGAAATTAATAAAACATTATGTACAGTATGAAAAAAGTGGGGAGGGAGGGGAGATTGACGTCATCCATTAATCAGTGACCGAACCAGAAAAACATTAGTGAATGATTAAAGAAAGATGACCCCAGGGGTACCCAGGGGGATTCAGAAGGCTTTGGTCAAAGCCCCCACATCGAATGTAATTTCAGGCCTGACTCAAAATTCAATTTGTGTGGAACCTCTAAGTCATCTATTCCACCACGACACAGAGCTAATTGCACATGAACGGCGTCCAGCACAGCACTGAGCAAAATGTCCTGCTCCAGGCTCTTGCTGCCCAGATGACCACACAGGAGGTGGCCAGGGAGAGGCAAGGCAAGGCAGACTGCCCTCCCACCTGCTGGCCGTTGCCCTCCCGCAGGAAGCACGTGTTTCTTCTGAATTCCGGCCAGCTTTTTAGCTGTCAGGTAGGGCATCTGCGGCGGGCGCTCCCCAGGGCAGACACCTGGTGCTGTCACTCGGCCCCAGACCAGAGAGGGAAGAGGGGAGGCATTCATTGAGGTGCTTATTTTTCTGGACGTGGGGTATTTCTTGGGACGTGGAGTTTTCACTTGGCAACTTGGCTGGTCTCTTTCGTCAGGAGGGGGAAGAGGAATGCAGCTTGCCGTCCTTTAACTCAGAGAGTTCCCTTCTTTGGAAACGCTGTTTAGTCATACCTGGTTCACGCTCATTAAATCCGTGCAGTTTCTTCCCAGCACAGCTAATACTTGAAAAATCTGCTTTCAAAATGCATCATTGTGCATCTTGGCTGGAGACGTGGTCATTAAAGCCCGTTATTTTTGAATGTGTAGTGATAAACAATCACCATAGGCAAATACCAAATTAGCATTTTTATCCCATTAAAAGGAATGATAAAAATAAAATAGAAACAAACTTACCAGGAGAGAGATAGAGCACGTTCCTCAGAAAAGACCATTTTTGGATTCTGTCTTCATCGTTTATATCATGCAAAGGAATAAAAGATTCCCAATGAATGTCAACAGATAATATTTCAACCTCAAAAGGGGCTGCTTGTTTTGATCCAAAATCAACTTATATTTAACTTTAACTCAGAACTTGAGTATCACATTTACAAATGCAGTGCAACTTTCCATGAAACCAATTAGATAAAATGAAATTGACTAAAACGGAAGCATCATTCATTTGTACCGATTTGCTCTCAGTGACAGACTAATTTGGAGCAGCAGGGAACAGGACGATTGTAGAACAGAAGCTACCATTTAAGTAAGATGCCCTTGCCTTCAAGACAGATATTTTAGTTAGTGATTTCTTTTTTTTTTTTATTTTTTTATTATACCACCGTCAGACATACAATTACAAAGGTGTTCACAATTGATTCTTGGTAATACAGTATTCCAGCACCCATCCCTCCACCAGTGCCCCATTTCCACCACCAATGTACCCCACCCCCTCCTGCCCAGCCCCAGGCTGCCTCAATAGCAGGTACCCCCGTTTCCTCTCTTTCTCTCTGTTTCTCTCTGTTTCTCTCTCTCTGCATCTCTCTCCCTCTTCTTTTACACATTGTGGCTAGCCCTGCAGATATTTAGAGTTTATCACTTAAGTCTCTTTGTGTATATTCAATGGTGAGTATTAATCTGCCATTACCATTTCCCCACACTTAGTAAAACACTGGTATCTATTTATATCCTATTAATGAATGCAGTCTCAATGGTGAGTTTTAATCTGCCATTACTATTTCCCCACATTTACTAAAACACTGGTATCTATTTATATCCTATTAATGAATGCAGTCATTCTATATCTGTCCTTTTCCTTCTGACTAATTTCACTCAGCACGATAGTCTCCATGTCCATCCATTTGCAGGTAAATTTCATAATTTCATCTTTTCTGACAGCTGCATAGTATTCCATAGTGTAAATGAACCACAGTTTCTTTAGCCAGTCCTCTGTTCTCGGGCACTTAGGTTGTTTCCAGATTCTAGCTATAGTGAATAGCGCAGAGATGAACAAAGAAGTAGTTAGTGGTTTCTTAATGGACATACCTTACCTTACCAATGACTAATAAAAATGTGAATGATGATAAGATGAATCAGAGACTACATTAAAGATAGTATTGCTAAAAACAGAAAATTTTAGATGTATTCATATGACAGATTTGCTCAAAAATATTTAGATAATAAATCGCTAAGCACCTAGAAACATTTTTCAACCCATGTCCCACTTTATTTACATTACCACTAAAATAAAAGAAGCTTTGTTTTTGCTTGTTCCTAACTATATCTTTTCCATTGAAGCAATTCTTTTCATCATATATATATAGTTACACATTTAAAGGAATTTTTTGAGGAATGCAACCATGATGTTACAGCAGAACAGACTGTTCTAAACTTCAGCAAGACGCTACTGTGGAAACGGTGTTGAGAAGCAAAATGGAGACAGTCCTACATTTCTTGTGGTCTTGATGGTATTTTTAATATTGAAAAGAATCCGGTGGAGACAAAACTTAAGAATCGTATATTAGAATATTTCTGCATGTTTTCTAGTAAACATAAGCACTCCCGAGCCCTTATTTTCCTTCTACCTGTGTGTTTTAGGAAGCTCAGTAAAATATTTGCTCAGAAAGTATTCCAGACATGTGAAGGTATGAGGTGCCAAGTCATACAAAGAACTGGATGTAAAAGAGGAACAGGAAGTTGAACGGGTGAAAAGTGGTTAGGCAGAGAAAAACAAAAGGGAGTTTTAAAAATGCAGACTGACCCATGACTGAGGAATCAGAGGAATCAGACCAAAACGTTAAAAGCAGAAAATGTTTTCATAACTTCTTGTTCCTTCAAATGGTGTCTTGGTTCTCTCCAACCTCTAATAAGCTGCCTTGTGCTCTCTCACACTTGGACATTTGGAGGGTGGGGAGAAGGAAGGACAGTGGCTGGAGCCCATTAGAAAGTTCTAGAAACTTCTTTCCTATGCACATCCTGATTTCTCATTGTGCAACCAACCCAGATCCCGGTTCACTTCTGTGTCAAACTGTGGGCTTCCTGAGGCAGGGAATGTGAGCTTAGCATTGCTCAGAAATACCGGTAGAGAAAGTAGACTGGTAGGGGTGTCTGTGAAGCTGAGAAAGGGGCTACTTAGGAGACTCCTTCTAGGGAACTCTGCCAAGCCAAATTGATTTTTTTGGAGCAGCGAGGGTTGCTAATAGGCTTATAATAGACCAGAAGAACATTCAGCCAATGAACGGATAATCCCTCTTGGTTTTTAAGTTGGATTTGAGGCCTGCCCTTGAACAGGCAAGGGAGTTTGCAGCCTTATTCAAGAGGCTATGACTCTGAGTTTCTGGACTTCCTAGGCCTCCTGTCTTCCTGTTTGCAGACACTATATTAATGTCTTTTAAACATATGATTCTCTGAAATGGAAACACCCACATGTCCCACATGCGTGTGCTGTGGGTATTCCTAGGTTTTGTTTAATGATATTTTTTCGTGGAAAGAAAGACAGTAGTGTTTTTGGTTGTTCTTTGTTTTGTTTATTTTAGTGGGGGGCAGAGAGGGGATAGGGTGGTGGGTACTGCCAAATTTTGGAAATGTCTTGATCTTGATTTTTTTGGGTATTTCACCAGATCTCTTTTCCTTCATGTTGCTTCTCTCCCTTGAGGATCATCCTCGTCAAACCCCAACTCCTTCCATCACTTGCCTATTCAGTGCCCTGGTTTGATAACCCTGCAATTGGAGGCGGAGTGGGAGGGGAAGCCTCATACCTTTGTTTTTCTAGTTCTCCCCCAACACCCTGGTGGCCTACTTGGGTGTCCCACAAGCTCTCTGTGGAAAACAGTATGTCCCATTTAGCAACAACCCCACCTAGCAGGAGCTCCTGAGCTATACTTAAACAAGGGTGAAAGAGTGGGAATGATGGAGGCCTGTATTATGCCATTGGAGAAAAACCATTTGGTCTCCAAAGTGGTGGGCCACAAAGTAATTTCTGCTTCTACTTTGGCTATGCATGGGGTAGAGGGAGTGAAATCATATTATTTTCCAGTGTGAGAAGAATGCAATCTGCCTTCAAGGGCATGTTTCAGGGGTAAATTTTCAACAAAGTTGAAAGAGTTGGTATTGTTTTAGCATAATAAAAATGAATCCCAAAGAAAAATTTTCCCTTTTCCCAAGGGTATCCCATCCTATTGGAGTCTCTTTTCAAGCGGAAGGTGAGGAAAGGAACATAAATTTCTGTAGCTCAAGGATTGGAGTACTAAGCAGCTCCCAAATGATCACACTCTTTCCTAATTCTTTCTTCAAAATAGCCCACTGTCTTGCGTTTTGTAATATTTATAGAAAAATCTGGATTAACTTCAGAGCCCAGCTTTTTAGGAATCTCAACTATTTAGGATGTTCCCCTAAAAGCTCTAAAAACATTCAGAGGGAGGAGGAGGGACTCTTCAACATGGCCTGGAGAGTATTGCTAGGGGCACTTTCTTCTGCAGTGACCAGCATGAGGAGTGTTCAGGTAATTTTTCCTAAGAGTGAAATAACTAAAATTTACCACTGACACTCATCCAAAAAAGGGCTGATGTGAAAGACCACTTAGGGGTATTGGATTCTCTTACCACTCTGCGCAAACCTCATTCTACCTTCTGCTTCCATTCTAATACCATTGCCCTCAATTCTCCATGTCCAGTTGGACCCAATGTCTCCACTACCCCCTAGCATGAATTACATTGTTTTAATAACAATCATCAACCTAATTTTCTATTTGTCTTCAACCCCCAAATACAAAGCAAAACTCTGAAGCTCTGTAAGAATGTGTCAATCATTCCAGTCCAGAACTGGAATGTCAAATTCATAGTCATGATCTATATAGATGGCTGAGAAACAGAGCTGAAAGGAGGGGAAGAATGAGTACCGGGAAGTTGGGACTGGTAAAAGCACTAAAATACTTGCACATACTTTATAAAAGAATTGTAGAATAAAAATATTAAAATGGTCTAAAGGACACCAAAAGAGAGTTGGAGAGGTGGCTTGGTACTAGAGCACAAGCTTCGTACCCAGAGGACTGGGCTCACTGCCTGGCACCACAAAATACGCATATGCTAAAAGTAAAGACACATGAAGGCACTTTTTATACAGAGTTGAAATATAACACTAACTTCTTGCCCCTGTTGCTAATCTCCTAAAGATATTCCCTTTGGGGAGTGCTAAAAGCACAAATGAATTTAGTAACGTGGGACATAAGGGTTTGTGGCCATGGGGAAGATGCTAATGTCTAGCAAATCTAGAGCCTTGAGCAAGAAAGAGACTGTTCTCCGAGTCTGTCTTCTTCATATTAGTCCTATTGGTGGGAGTTTCCCCTTTTTATTTAAAATGATTCTACTATTAATGGAAAACCTGGGTGGAGAGAAAGAAGGGGCCATCTTTAGACTAGTAAAGGGTTGAAAACTTGGGAGCATCAAATTTACCTATGTTTCATTTTACCTGTTGAAAGGAAAGAAGTGTATTATCTTCCCTTTTTCTATCAACAGAGGAAGAGCCAGAAATATAACAATCGCTAGAACTCCCAGGTAGTACACTGAAAAATCTAATAGTATAAAGACTTCTCTGGCTTCAACTTCTTAGATGCATCGAACTATTTTTTTACAAAGTTAAAATTAATATAAAATATATCATCATCATCATCATCATAGATAATATGATACCAATGGTTTCTGTATCACGATAAATTAGTTTTTTGAAGGGAAAATTATTGTTTCTGATTAATATTCAATTTAGGCATCCGAAGCAGAAGAGTTCTATGAATTACACAAAGCACTCTGTTATTCCAAAGAGAAGTTTTATAAATAGAAGATTTTGTGTATAAGCCTATTTATCTGCAGTCTAGTAAAGGGTTGAACACTGTCTAGAGAATGTGATCTAAGTAGGCAAACAATTCAGATAATGTAAATTGCAGTTTGAGGTCTAAAAAAATAGAGAAAACATGTTTAGTCTAAAAAATGATAGAGACCTAAAATGGCATACAAATTCCGAGAAAAGTTTTTCCGGGACTGGACAATGTGGAAACACAAAACTATAAATGCACATTGAAGAGGCTTTGCAGTTCAAAGGGAAGCACTGTGTAGAACATTGTTTCTGTTAGGCCCCAAGTTTGCACTCGAATCCGCACAGCAACATGCAACAAGAACAACGGCCAAGTATATCTAGCAGTAGGGACAAGTTTTCATAAATGGAGCTACTCTGAGAAGAAATAAAATTCATAACCTGTCTGAGCCTTGTCTCCTGAAAAAAATACCCAGCTCCAGTTCATATAAGTTAAGCAGTGTTTTATAAGGAATATCTATCAGAGACCTAGAGCCTTTAGCAGATAGATACTTTATACACATATGTATGTGTGTATGTGTGTATATGTGTATATATATGAAGTATTCGCCTTTATATACAGATATTTGTCAATATTCTGTCATCTATAAATTATGACCATGAATTTTACCCTGCAAGAAGTTTTCCTTTATACACACACATATGTGTGTATCGAGAGAGAGAGAGAGAGAGAGAGAGAGAGAGAGATGGTTACTTTCCCTACTTTCCATCTCTGAACAGGTGGCATTTTCTAAGACCATCAGAGTGATCTGTCTCCAAGCATAGGAGTTCTGACACTCGTGTACTAGAAAATGAAGGAACAACTATTACCTGTGAACAATAGTTACCTATGATTGCATGTTACTTCCTGGGTAAAGAGAGATGGGGGAAAGTTGGTGCTGACCACATTGGCAACTTCTGGTCCTCGTATGCTGCTTCTGCCTTATCTGGAATTCAGCATGACCCTTTGACATCTTAAATTTTCAAAATTATATATATATATATATATATATATATATACAGAGTAATATAATGAATACTTTGGAATTATTATATATTAATCTAGAAATCTAGCTTTCTCTACCATAAATACTCCAGGTACATAAATACTTTACAACTATCCTGAATAAATCACTTGTATCACTTGTCTTTCCACTGTTCATCGATATGCTTAAGCAGGCGCCAGTAATGTCTCCATTCGTTGGGAATGAGCTCCATTATTGTTACTGTTTTTGGCATATCGAATACCACAGGTAGCTTGCCAGGCTCTGCTGTGGCTCTGGGGTCTAATTGTTTAGAAAGTTGTAAGACAGGGCCAGAGCGATAGCCCAGCGGGTAGGGTGTTTGCCTTGCATGCGGCCAGCCCAAGCCGGCCCGGGTTCGATCCCGAATCCCATATGGTCCCCTGAGCACCGCTAGGAGTAATTCCTAAGTGCAGAGCCAGGAGTAACCCCTGAGCATCGCCAGGTGCAACCCAAAAGAAAAAAAAAAAAAGAAAAAAAAGAAAGAAAGAAAGAAAGTTGTAAGACAATGTTAATATTATTGTTAATAAATGGGCAACATTTATTCACTATGAACAAATCTCTATGTAGAGGCCAGGCTACAGATGTAGAGGCCATGCTCTAGATCCACCACCGACTCCCCAAACCGTCATCATTACATAAGCTTTGGGAGTGTCATTAAATGCCTTCAGTAGAGACTGCAAGTACAATTTCTTTAAAAAACACATGGGAAGTGGATGAAATGAGGATATAGGTGGTTCTAAAAGCTTTGCATTCTGCAGAAGTTGGGGTCAGAGGTTATGGTTGGCCATACCTACTGGTAGTCAGGAGTCACTCCTGGTGATCTCAGAACACTGTATGTGGCTGGACATCTACCTGGAGTCAGCTGCATACAAGGTACCCCCTACAGCCTGTGCCACCTCTCTAGCCCAGGATTCCTTTTTATTTTATTTTATTTTATTTTATTTTATTTTATTTTATTTTATTTTATTTTATTTTTACCATTAAAGCATCCTTCTGTAACATACAGAAGTTAATTCAATGATTCAAGTTGCTTCTACCCAACCCCATTTTCCACCTTGGAAAACCATGTGTGTAGAGTCAGTTCACTTGGAAAAGAACAGATTTATGTAACCCAGCCCCTACCCGTCTTCCATGAAGAACAGCAGATTCCCCGAGGGAAGGACTCAGGCTCCTGCCTGTTCCAAGGTGAGGCTGGAGCCCAGCAGGAAGGGAACAGATTGTGTTGCACATGAGCATGACCTACTGGCTGGTTCACTGAGCGACACTGACGGCAAGAATAGAAAAAGACAACTTGTCTGTTCTCCGGGCCGCATTGGCGTCTGCTGTTCACAGAGAGGTAAAGGCCAGGTCAGAGCGCATCCTGCTATGAAGACACCGAAAAGAGAGAACGGTCACAGCCCCTTCCCTGCCCCCTCCAGGACCCTTCCAAAGCACTTCTCTGCACAAGGACACAGAATGTTCCGACTGACGCTGCAGAAGGAAACTGAAAATGATAAACTTTGCTCATCCTGGCTCCAAATCATTAAGGGGAGTTTATTTAGACGGGAGACAATCAGCAGAGCCCGGCTGGTCTTCATGGCTCGCCACGTACACTTCATCAGGGGGTCACTGGCTGGGGTGCAGTTATCCTGCTAAATCCTATCATGTCAGTGGGATGAGTCACCTCCAGAGAGCACATGAAAAGGCAGGATGATGCTCCAAAGCCAAAAATGCATTGTCTGTGTGCACTCTCATAAGCCCCAATTTACAGTAGCCCCTGAGCATCACTAGGTAGGACAGGAGGGAAGGAAGGGAAGGAAGGAAGGAAGGAAGGAAGGAAGGAAGGAAGGAAGGAAGGAAGGAAGGAAGGAAGGAAGGAAGGAAGGAAGGAGAGGAGGGAGAGGAGAGGAGGGAGGGAGGGAGGGAGGAAGGAAGGAAGGAAGGAAGGAAGGAAGGAAGGAAGGAAGGAAGGAAGGAAGGAAGGAAAAGAGAGAGAGAAAAATCTGTGTTCTCATACTCACAAGGCAGATGTCAAGTCATCTCAGGGTTTGGCTGAAAACAAATAAGGCTAAAGATGCTGCTATAGTTACAGCTTCGACTTAGTAATTTTTTAAATAAAAAGTTTCATTCAAATGTTTAATTAAAAAATCATCTTGCCTAAATTTGCATATCACCTTCATGAAGCACCTCCATCTCCATTTAAATATTTGATGGACTGCAGTTATACACAAATTTATCATTGCATAGTAAACCCAAGAGAGTTGTTAGTAGGCTACATATCCAAGCAGCAGTGGAAAGAGCAGGGACCAGAACAATAGCACGGTGGGTTGGGCGTATGCTTTGGAAGCGACCTACCCAACACCCCATATGGTCCCCCTGAGCACTGCCAGGAGTAATTCCGGAGTGCAGAGCTAGGAATAACCCCTGAGCATTGCCAGGTGTGACCCAAAAAGCGAAAAAGAGCTTCCTTGGAGGATGAAAAAGGTTTGCAGTGAGAAATGCAAAAACTAGGTTCCAGTCTCCATTTTCTTGCAGAAACACTGTGTGACCTGGGCTGTTTCCTACTCTCAAACCATTGTTGGAGGAGAGATACACAATGTTCTGCGCTCAAATGATTGATACTGCATGGACATCAACTCAGCTCTCCTAGCATAGGCGGAAAGGGATTTCCTGACTTAGGGAGAGAAGAGCTCAGAGGTGGGGCAGACTTTGGGGGGGTACTCAGGCTTTGTCACCACGATCTCATTGGGGACCTAGTTTTCCCTATCTCTCCACCCAAGGTATTGGCTTGATCCTTGGTCTCCACACGTCATGGCCACAGCCACCAGATAGTTGTCCATATCTCAATATTTAAGAATACAGATCGGGACAGGGATGCCTCTCACATTTTAAGGAAAAATCATGAGGATTGCTCTTCAGAAGTGTCTGAGCTACCTAAGAGAATTGTGCCTGTTCCCCAAAACTCCAATATTTGTCAGAGAGAAGTAGGGTGGGTAGGGGGTGGGGAATTGCCATGGAGACAGCCAACATATACCCAGTACAAGTTTTTTGACCAATTTTGACCTTCTGTTCAATTCTTAGACTTCACTAAGTAAATGCTTTTCCAAAACAAATATTATTTTTAGAATCTAAATCAATTCTGGTCCAACCCTAATTGCCTCGTTAGAGAGAGAAGACAGAAAAAATCCTTTTTAGTGATTAAAGGAGAGATCTGTAAAGAAGGAAATAAGAAGCAAATGTATGTAGGCGAGATATCAGATAGGAAATTATGAAGAGGGGGAAGCTGCGATCTGACAACACAGAAAGTAGGTTGTTGCTACCACAACCTACTAAATGAAGTTAGAGGGCTGCAGATATCAGAGAGGAAAACACTGGGTTCAGAGCTTTGCCTACTTTTCTGGGAGTGTGGGCTTAGTTTGTGGAAATTAAGTGTAAATAATATTTGATCTGTTGAGAGAAACAAAACGCATGATTATAGTTTTCAAAATTCGGAAAGTATAATTTAAGCATATTAACATCATAGCAAACTCGTTTTATTGATGGTTTTCTTTTGTTTTTAACTTGATGTAGTCTCATTTCTTTGTTTTTCATTCGTTGCCTATGTTTTTGATGTCATAACCAAGAAACCATTGCTAACATCAGTGTCAGCGAGTTTTTCTCTTAAAGTTTTCTTCTACAGATTTAATGAACTTAAGTCTTTGACCTATGTTCAGGGTTTTTGGTGGGGATTTTTTTATATGGTAAAAGATCAAGTTCTGATTTTATTTTTTACATGTGACTGGCTGCTTTCCCCATCACTTGAGTGCTGGGACAGTGAGGAAGGGATGCATCTTGCATATCGCTCACCAAGGTTCCGCTTCCCAGCACCACTGAGAGTGACTTCTAAGCACAAGGGTAAACCCCAAGTACTGTTGGACGTGAACCACAGTCCCAACACCACTCCCCAGTCACTCCCACCCCCCAACACAAATCAACTGACTGTGTTTTTGTGGATATATTTTTGGAGCTCTATACCTTGGTTTGCTGAGGCCATATTACTTTAATCGCTATAGCTTTGTAATATATTTTGAGATTAGAGTAATAATCCTTTCAAGGCTGTTCTGTTGCTCAAAATTGATTCATCTATCTCAGGTCTGTTTGTGGTTCTATATGAATTATATGGATTTATAAATTTATGCCCCCAAACCCATATTTTTTATTTTATAGGATTTTATTGAATGTGCTTTGAAGAAAATGCTTATAAATCTATATGCTGCTATTTCAAATTAATAAGGAATTCCTTTAGCTCAACAGCTGAAAACAAAACAATAAGGGGGAAAAAACAACCTAATTTGGAAATGGGCAGCTCACTGAACTGAGATAGACAGTTATCCAAGTAAGGCAAGAAAATCACTAACAGGTATGTGAAAATGAACTAATCATCACTAATCATCAATGTATAACCACCATTTATTAAATAAAGCTGAACAAGTATTGGTAAGGTCTTAGAGAAGAGGACATTATGCTCTCATTATGTAGATGGGCTATGAATTGGTACAGTTGCTCTGGAAAACAGTATGAAGATTCTTTTTTTTTGTATTTTTAATTTTTTTTTAATTTTTTTATTTTTACAATTACAAAGATATACAATTAAAAAATTCATATTTGGGTTTTGGTCATACAGTGTTCCAGCACCCGTCCCGCCACCAGTGCCCATCTCCCACCACCAACGTCCCCGGTTCCTCCTCCCCCAGCCCTGCTCCATGGCAGGTTCTTTATTTCTTTCCCTTTCTCTCTCTTTCTCTTTTCCTTCCCCTCCAGACTATGGATTACAGAACATACATTAAAGGGTTGTCATGTGTATCTTTTTGCCTCTATTTAATGCTCAGTTCTAGGTTGGCATTAGTACCCTCGACAATTGTTAGCACACTGTTCCATTTTCTGTCTTACCTAGCCTCTGTCTCCCACACGTTTGTGATAATTTCCACCTTTGACCAGACCTCCTGATATATGTTTCACTTGACCTTGGATATTGGTATCTTAATATGTACATATATATTTATGTCATGCAGATAAATGCAGTCATTCTGTGTCTGTCTCTCTTTTTCTGGCTAATTTCGCTCAACATAATCTTCTCCATGTCCATCCATTTATAGGAAAATTTTATAACTTCATTTTTCCTAATAGCTGCATAGTATTCCATTGTGTAGATGTACCAAAGCTTCTTTATCCAGTCATCGATTTTCGGGCACTCTGGTTGCTTCCAGATTCTGGCTATTGTGAATAATGCTGCTATGAACATAAAAGTAGGGATGGTGTTTCCGCTGCGTATTTTTGGTTTCCGAGAGTAGAGTCCCAGGAGTGGTATGGCTGGGTCAAATGGGAGTTCAATTTCTAGTCTTTGGAGGAATGTCCATATTGTTTTCCAGAAAGGCTGTACCAGCCGGCATTCCCACCAACAATGGATGAGTGTCCCCTTTTCCCCACATCCACGCCAGCACTTGTTGTTCTTGCTCTTTTGAATATGTGCCAGTCTCTGTGGTGTAAAGTGGTATCTCATTGTTGTTTTGATTTGCATCTCTCTGATGATTAGTGATGATGAGCATTTTTTCATATGTTTTTTGGCCATTCGAATTTCTTCCTTGCTGAAGTTTCTGTTCATTTCTTCTCCCCATTTTTTGATGGGGTTGTTTGTTTTCTTCTTGTAAAGTTCTACCAGTGCCTGATATATCCTGGATATTAACCCCTTATCAGATGGGTATTGGGTGAATATTCTTTCCCATTCTGTGGACTGCTTTTGTATCTTAGTCACTGTTTCTTTTGAGGTGCAGAAGCTTTTTAGTTTCATGTAGTCCCATATGTTTATCCTTTCTTCTAGCTGCTTTGTTAGTGATGTTTCACCTTTGAAGATGCCTTTAGCTTCAATGTCGTGGAGGGTTTTTCCTATATTTTCTTCAATGTACTTTATGGATTCAAGTCTGATATTCAGATCTCTAATCCATTTTGATCTGATTTTTTGTGCATGGTGTTAGACACAGGTCCAAATTCATTTTCTTACATGTCGCTGCCCAGTTTTCCCAACACCACTTGTTGAAGAGGCTTTCCCTTACTCCATTTTGGACTCGTTGCACCTTTATCAAAGATTAAATGATCATATGTTTGAGGTTGGGTGTCAGGATACTCAATTCTATTCCATAGGTCCACAGGTCTGTTTTTTATTCCAATACCATGCTGTTTTAATTACTACCGCCTTGTAGTACAGTTTGAAGTTGGGAAAGGTGATGCCTCCCATCTTCTTTTTCCCGAGGATTGCTTTAGCTATCCTTGGGGGTTTATTGTTCCATACAAATTTCAGGAGTAGTCAGTATGAAGATTCTCCCCCCCTTCATAATAGTTAAAAAGAACCACTATATAACCCAGAGATCCCACTTCTAGGCATATTGACAAAGGAATTTAAATGAGTATTTTAAGTAAATATTGAAACTCAATGTTCACTGCAACATGACTTACAATATTCAAAGCATTGAAACAATCTAAACAACCTGCTAATAGATGAACAAACATTTGAAACATAACTCATGAAAGCATCTTGCTGTAGAATGATGGATTGGGGACAAGAGGAAAGTTAATTCATATGCTATAGTCAAACATGTTGCAGCCTTTCAAAGTTCCTCAGACTATTCAAATCTTTTTCACAAATCCTTTCAAAACCTTAATATTTCCATAAAACATAGAAATTTATTCAATTTAATACAGAAATTCAAAACTACATATTAGTGATACAGAATAATAGCTTTTGTATAGTCTTGACAGTTTCTGGGGAAACAAAGAAGAGCTCCTTACTGCAGACATAGAGCTCATGTTCATTCCAGATCTGTATCCTGGCTTGCAGTGGAGAGCACTTACTGGCTTGTATCAAGGAAATTATGAAAATATAAACCCATAAATGGAGGATTTGGTTTGAATGCAAGACTGAGCCCCTAATTCCTAATAATGGGGTGAAGCTAACAATCCAGTGAACCATGCTACCTTTGGGAAAAGGAAAAATCAAGTGTTTTATTATTTTCAGGAAAAGGGTACTTTGGTGATACACCCATTTCCTTCTCAAATTGAAACCACCTTGAGCTTTCTCAATTCCACAGCATGTGGGGAAACTGAAAAGTAAACTTGGACCTTTAAACGTGGGTCCAACACCAGCTATACATAGCATGAACCAAATAAATAGTTTCCTTATGTCCAGCTATGTGACTTAGGATCAGAGATGTTTCTAGGAAGTCCCTCTAATTTACAAGAACCAGAGAGGGGAGAATTGCTAAAGGCAGAGGAGCCCACTTGAGTTGGCTGAGCTCTTTTAGAATGATTTGAAACTAAATTTTTACCATTGCCCTGTAGAAGAAGCTGAATGACTGCAATCCTACAGCATCTTCTCCTGTGCTTTTCAAAACTCCTCCTAGTGAAGGTCAAGGTCAAAAACAAAACCCACAGAGTTGCTGTGTGTCCCAGAATCATCCTGATGGGCTACAAATAGTTCATGTGTGCTTGTGAGCTGGGTAAACTGAACCCAGTAGTAAAAGAATCCAGAGGTGAAATCTGTCCCCTCAGATCTGGGTGCTGGTCCACTGACTAGTCAGGTCGAGAATGTCCTCTCTGGATGTCACATTTTTTGCCTCGATGTACAACAAAAGGTATTTCGCTGCACTTCTAATTCAAGGAAGAACACTTCTCAATCACCCCCTAATTCCAGGTTAGGGCTGCAATCGTACTTCCAATGGGAGGTGGGATACAATCTTGCAATAATAATGAGCAACTTGCATGATCCCACAGCTGTGGGTCAACAGAAATTTTAGCTCTGTGTTCTGGAAAACTATTCAACTATGAACATCAGCTGGAGTCTGGAAGCAAAACAAGTAGTAAAAGAAAAAGGGAAAAACTTGAAAGGAGAATGAAGCAACCACAACAGGGCAAATAATCCTGTACCACAAATTAGAACATTCCCATTGGCAGAGGCGCAAAGGTAATATTTGCACTAGAAGGAACAGTCCTAGAAAAAAAAATTGTTCTCAATATCAAACAGCACCAGGCCTCTCGTTCCATAGGGGACATGAATGTCTCCTTTTTTCCACTTCATCTTTTGCAGTTATCCAAACAAAATTTTAGCAGCAGCAGAAAAAAAAAATAATGGATTTTTGTCTTGTTGGGGCTAGTTTTTCCTCATAATGTATTAACTCCCTGGCAGTAATCAAACAGGGCTCTTGGACTTCAGAATATTTCCGTTTCTTTTATCACCTTGAGCGTTCCAATGTCACGGAATAACTAATGTGAGAGGACTCTATTTTGTACCAGTACTAGAAGTTGAGCTGTTCCCAGACACACATCTCATGCTGACCCCCTCTGAGAGAGGCCTGGTAGAACCATGCAGGCCAACTGCTCTTTAAAATACTCCTTTAAAAATGTGTGTCACAACACTTTAGCTGCAACCACTCAGCTAAGAGGCTGTTGTTTGAGTTCACAGCATATACCCAGGAGTAGATCACCCTGCATAAACTAGCAGCAATCCCTCGCACCCCTGCAATCCTGGTGCTCTGTCGCCTTTCCTTGACACTCACCATGGTGAGTGAAGGAAAGCTGAGTTATTCCCGAGATGTTTTTCACAGCACTCTGTATTAACCAATGTCTCTGCTTTCATCAACTCTACATGAAGACCAATGGCTCGGGCAAGCCCTAGTGAGTTCCCACTGTGGGGTGAGAATCAATGCTACACGCTGGTCCCTTTTTCTTTCCTTTTCTGACGTCTTTCGGAAACAAAGACTGTGGACTGAGTGTTGGTATTAAGTAAGCTATTAAATTAAGAAATCCAGTGCCCACAAAGAACACACACAGAGAGAGAAAGAGAGCAGAGAGAAAGGAGAAGAAAAGTGAGAAGAGGAAAAGACCACAAAATGGAAAAAATAATCCCTGGAACATCTAGAAACCCATGTCAGGCCACTTTCTCAGGAGCTCAGTGCTCTCTTCAATAGGCAATGGACAGGGGTTGGTTCCAATTCAATGTTATGAATCTTTCACTCCTAAAGCATCTATTCCAGTTCCTGTTGCAACACAGAAAAGCTTGAGGTAGGTAGAGAGGAAAAAAGACTTTGAGGATGTTCTGACACTCTTGCCTTTTAAAAGATTCCAAATATCCTTTAGGACTTTGATCTCTTTCTTCCCTCTGTCCTGCATTCCCCCACCGGGCCCCTCTTCCCTCATCTCCTTATTTTCCCTCTTGAGAGAAACTCTCTGCACACAAAAATAAAGGTAGTATTTACTCTACACCGGGAAAGATGGTGGAAGAAAGAAAGACAACCAGTCTGAGTCTTCACACTGTTGACTAGAGGCCATCTGTCGCCAAATCCAAACTCCCAGCTACCCTGTAGGATTCCCTAGCACTTTAACACCTGGCTTCCCACCCACCTTCACCATTTTCCCCCTTAGGGTGTTTAGAATTCCCAAAGAAGCAAATACTGTCTTTCCATTAAGCCACCTCTCCATTGCCATTTCTTCCCAGATCTCTTGACTGGGCTTAGAACAAAGCCTTGACAACCCCCACCCCCAGGTGCTAACTAACAGCATCATTTACAGGCCTAGCAAAATACAATCTGTGCATTAGTCATCCCCAGAGGTGCTTAACTATTCTTCAGTGTGACAGCCCGCCAAGGCTCTTTTACAAGGTTGTTTTTCGATGCAGTCTCTGAAATAAAGTGATGGGAGAGGCATGTTCACAGCCGTTCAACTCAGGAGGGAGCGTATGTGTGCGTGTGTGTGTGTGTGTGTGTGTGTGTGTGAGCGCTGCGTGCACGCAAGTGTTGCTTTTGGACCAGTGGACTCTGCAGAGCAGCGCCAGGAGGAACAAAACAGTGTCTTCCAGCCCTACTATAAACCAGAGGCAGGCAAGGGAGCAAAATCCAGCTTCCCACAGGAGCTGAGTCTTTAGTCTTTCCTCCAGGCCTCCCCTGGAGAACAGAGCCCAGAACTAGAGTTGATCCACCGCTAAACATAGGGATTGACTGTCCTAGAGCCAGCAAGCCAAGTATGGGTCCAAGGAAACTCACCTTAAATCCTCTTGGATTTCTTCCTTTCACAAGACCACACCGAGGACCTCACTCACTCCATCAACAGCATGGTGTTCAGGGGCTGGGTGGTAACTAGGTCGATCAATGGCTGCGGCTTCACTCCAGGTGCAGGTGGGTTCTTGTGCCTGGTTCCCGTTGCATCCTGACTGTTATCACAGCTGAGTTGACCAGGTGGTTCTCTGGCTCTTTTTCTGGCCCTTGCCCTTTTTTGCAAAGGGAAGATTGTTGTTCCTTCCACCCCCCTAAGGATTCCCTCTGTACTCTCTGAGGTTCAGGGAAACTCCGTTGCTTTTAAGACTTATGTTTTCCACTTGGGGTTCTTCCCAAAATGGCTACCCAGCAAGTGCTATTGGGCTGCACACAATGCCCACTTTCCTCCATCTTTCTGGGCCTTTTTCATTTAAAGCACCAGCAGACCCTCAGGGGCACAAGCCCCTTCACTGGCTTGAGCCCAGATTCTCACCAGCCCATGGGCTGATGAATCAGAGATTGTACATCCAAGTGATTTTTTCCTAATCTGTTCTTTCATTCAGGAAGGAACAGACATGAGCACTATGTGATCACAGTATTAGATTTTGCTCCTGCCTGGCTGTCTGGGGGCCACTGGGGTCCCCAACAGTATCAGGACAGAAGTTCTCTTCTACCTCCAAAGCAGCGGGAGAACTGATGAAAACTCATGAGTCCAGCGCAGTTCCAAAAAAGGCTTTTAATAGTACAAAAGCTCTAGCACCGCAATCCAATATAATGAAAGAACTCTAGCTCTGGTTGTCAGAAGTTAGACCATACAAGAGGGCCCAAGTCTCCCAGCAAAGAGGGATTCCACCAGATGGGAAAGAATATTCACCCAATACCCATCTGATAAGGGGGTTAATATCCAGGATATATCAGGCACTGGTAGAACTTTACAAGAAGAAAACAAACAACCCCATCAAGAAATGGGGAGAAGAAATGAACAGAAACTTCAGCAAGGGAAGAAATTCAATGGCCAAAAAACATATGAAAAAATGCTCATCATCACTAATCATCAGAGAGATGCAAATCAAAACAACAATGAGATACCACTTTACACCACAGAGACTGGCACATACTCAAAGAGCAAGAACAACAAGTGCTGGCGTGGATGTGGGGAAAAGGGGACACTCATCCATTGTTGGTGGGAATGCCGGCTGGTACAGCCTTTCTGGAAAACAATATGGACTTTCCTCCAAAGACTAGAAATTGAACTCCCATTTGACCCAGCCATACCACTCCCTGGGAATCTACTCTGGGAAACCAAAAATACGCAGCGGAAACACCATCCCTACTTTTATGTTCATAGCAGCATTATTCACAATAGCCAGAATCTGGAAGCAACCAGAGTGCCCGAAAATCGATGACTGGATAAAGAAGCTTTGGTACATCTACACAATGGAATACTATGCAGCTGTTAGGAATGTTGAGTGAAATTAGCCAGAAGGAGAGAGACAGATACAGAATGACTGCATTTATTTGCATGGCATAAATATATATGTACATATTATGATACCAATATCCAAGGTCAAGTGAAACATATATCAGGAGGTCTTGTCAAAGGTGGAGATTATCACAAACGTGTGGAAGTCAGAGTTTAGGTAAGACAGAAAATGGAACAGGGGGCTAACAATAGTCGAGGGTACTAATGCCAACCTAGAACTGAGCATTAAATAGAGGCAAAAGGATACAAATGACAACCTTTTAATGTATGTTCTGTAATCCATAGTCTGGAAGGGAAGGAAAAGAGAAAGAGAGAGAAAGGGAAAGAAATAAAGAACCTGCCATGGAGCAGGGCTGGGGAAGGGGAGGGAACCGGGATGTTGGTGGTGGGAGATGGGCACTGGTGGAGGGACGGGTGCGAAACACTGTATGACCAAAACCCAAACATGAACTTTTTAATTGTATATCTTTTTATTTGTATATCTCACGGTGGTATAATAAAAATACTTAAAAAAAAAAAAAAAGAAAAAAAATTAAAAAAAAAAAATTTGCCTATAATGGATGGACATGGAGAAGATTATGTTGAGTGAAATTAGCCAGAAGGAGAGAGACAGATACAGAATGACTGCATTTATTTGCATGGCATAAATATATATGTACATATTATGATACCAATATCCAAGGTCAAGTGAAACATATATCAGGAGGTCTTGTCAAAGGTGGAAATTATCACAAACGTGTGGGAGTCAGAGGTTAGGTAAGACAGAAAAATGGAACAGTGTGCTAATAATTGTCGAGGGTACCAATGCCAACCTAGAACTGAGCATTAAATAGAGGCAAAAGGATACACATGACAACCTTTTAATGTATGTTCTGTAATCCATAGTCTGGAAGGGAAGGAAAAGAGAAAGAGAGAGAAAGGGAAAGAAATAAAGAACCTGCCATGGAGGTGGGCTGGGGAAGGGGGAGGGAACCGGGGCGTTTGGTGGTGGGAGATGGGCACTGGTGGAGGGACGGGTGCTGGAACACTGTATGACCAAAACCCAAAACATGAACTTTTTAATTGTATATCTTTTTATTTGTATATCTCACGGTGGTATAATAAAATACTTAAAAAGAGGATTCCACCAGAAAAGCGGCCCTACCTATAAAAGGGGGCAGGTGTCAAGTCAGTGCCCTTATATACACCAAAGTAATCCTAACTGTTGACAGGGAGGGTCCATGTCAACAAAGAACCCTAAACAGCTTCTAGATAGTAGTAGTACACTTCTAGAGTGTAGAAGGGTATAAACAAAGGGGTTACACCAAAGACTAATCCCTTCCTTTGAGATTATCTCTTATGTAAAACACTGGAAACAGAGGAGGTTGGTATAAAGTAATACATCTTAATTTCATGGGCTTCATGTAATCTAGATGGTACCCACAAGGTCCTTCTTATTTACTATCTGCACCAAGGTGATTCCGAGTATCTCAAGCTCTGTATACTGAAAGGGTCACACTCACCTGAATGAGGGCAAACTGTAAGATCCTTCCTATAATTTTAAAAGATAGTTTCAATGTAGCCAGGATGGCAGTCTCCTGGTAAATTCTAATTGTCCCATGCTGGGTGCCATGGGTATAAAGAGGGAGCAGTGCCCAATCTAGATAACATAGGCATCTTAGTAGATGTATAATAATAAGTCAGAAGTTATTCAGAGTCAAGGTGACTTCTGTAACTGCCACACCCTCTATCGTGTTTACACAGAAGAGAAATCTCATTAGAATGAACCTTGGCTTAAGAACATGTAAATAGGGCCAGAGAGATAGCCCAGGGTAGGGCGTTTGCTTGCACGGCGACTAGCCGGCCGGGTTCGATCCGCATCCCATATGGTCCCCCGAGCACTGCAGGAGTAATTCCTGAGTGCAGAGCCAGGAGAAACCCCTGAGCGCTGGTGTGACCCAAAAAGAAAAAAGAACATGTAAATAGATTAAGCTGTGAGTGGATAAAACAGCAAAGCTCCCAAACTAGCTAAGCCTGTCATCCAACATCTGGCTAATTTTCTTCTTTGTGGCAAGGATGGTGCACTTCGAAATGGAAAGATCTGGTTTTTCTAATGTCCTTTGAGTTGTGAAATAATCTACCTATTGAAGGCTATTGCAGGTACTAGACCTCAGGGCTTTATGCACGCTGTGCAGGGATGCTCGGGATCAAATCCCTGAACACAAGTAGGCCACAAGCAAGGCAAGTACTGAACCTGTTCTACTATCTCTCCAGTATCTTGTGTATACTGTCTGATTTAATCAATGTCACCACTCAGTGGTAAGTATCTCCATATAATCATGTATAAAGAGATTGAGACTAAGTGTCCTGCCTAATCTAATATCTCAAGCAAGAAATGATCAAATCATAACAGTTCTTCATTATCATGTTTATTTTTGTACTTTGACTTATCAATTTATGGCTCAGCAAACATTTTTAAACTAATTTTCCAAATTTTTTTGACTATTTTAATGGTGAGGATCAACTTATAAATACATTCCTTTCTCTTTCTGATGACTTTTTTTATAACTATTGTGAAATTTAATTATTCTCTTTTTGTATGTAGGTTAATTCATCAAGTTGACATTTGTTGCTATTATCAAAGAGTATTATGCTAAATTTTACCTGATCTATGTTGAAATATAGGGAAGCCCATAATTGAATTTTGATCATTTATCAGTTGACTCTTTGGGGATTGTAGTAAATACATGTCCTATTGTCTGTTGATATTAATAATGTTTCTTCTAAATCTTTTCTTTACTAAAGCTTAAGAATAATGTTTAAAGATATTTCAAGAAATTCTATTCTTGTTTTTCAGTTTAATTTAATTTGTTACTGATGTCATATTGTCTTTGATTTGCTATAGAACTTTAATATGTTTTATTATGTTGCTAAAACAACATAATTAACAAAGATTAAACAACTTTATCTTTTGTAGGGAAAAAAAGAAATGTTCAAAACAGAAAGTAGGTCCAGTTTGGGGCTTTACTGACTCTAAAGTTAGGCTGTCCTGTCTAATAGCCTCCCCTTGGTTGGACTGGCCCACTTAGATTGTTGAGTTGTCCACATTCATAATTATAACTACATTTTAAGGATCCACAGCTGGCAAACAATTTTTCCCCAGGTCTTTGTTTTATAAACCTGAGCTACTGGTATTTTTGTTAACAGTGAATGAAGGCCCAGGTTAATTGAACAAGTTTCTGACTCTCCTTAACTAGGTAATATCTACGTGCTGGAGTCAATCTCCCACAACCTGCTGTGGATCAGCATGACTACCCCAGTACATCAGACCAACACAATATGTGATCGCTGCAACACCCTCCTCGATGCGCCACTCAAATATTTCAGGCATTTCACGTGACGTGCAGACTATGACGCATAGTGGCTTGCTCTAGGGTTTTGGTCCTGAGATACTTCAGCATTTAGTCAAATTCCTTTTTCACCCAACCAAACGCCCAGGACACAACCTTCATAAACTGTAAAAAGTGAGACTCACCGTCATTCTAGCACCCACTTTCCACATTCCAGTTACCACTTGGAAACCAGCCAAAGGCTACGAGTTTACCTAGTAATGAAAACGTTTTTAGAGTTGTTCTACTGCCACTGGAATGAAGTACAACTCCTAGATGTTCACACAATTCCTTCCCACTTTCTTGTAGAGCATAATCTCGCTCAATTTCATGAGATTCCTAGAAGGAGGATTATCTCCTTATTCTAGTGGAGAACTAAGATCCAGGTTGATGAGTTAAACTTCCAAGAGCTCATACCCAGAGAAGGGAAGAACAGGCAAGCAAGCTGGGGTCTCCCACATCGATTCCAAGGGCAGAGCAGCTGAAGCACACTGTTAAGAAGAACATGGAAAGTCCTTCCTTGCTAGAAGTAAGGATCTATGGCACCTTGAAATCTCTTCTTTCCTCCTGGTGTTTGGCTGGTCTCTTGCCCATTCTGCAAGTCACATAATGGTAGCTTGTATCACTGCTCATGTGAGACAGCTATAAAGAGTAGCACACAGACCCTGTGCCTGGTAGCACACAGACCCTGATCAGTACTAATTGATACCCTTTTGGTCCCCTTTGAAGGAAGGAATAATTCTAAGCAAAATTAAAAGAGAAATGTTAAGAAATGTTACAGAGCTGACTTGAACTAAGTTGCAAGCCAAATCTGACGTGGTAAAGGGTGGCCACAAAGTGTGTCTTAGGCATTTTGCACTTTAGAACAGTCCATTTTTATGCTCACCTGCATCTATCCCACCACAAATCCACCTTTTCTGCAGGATGGGCTCTTTAGAGCTTGATATGAAAACAAGTGTTAGTACAGGGGGACAGCGTATGCCATGCATGTGGCTTACTCTGATTCTAACTCTAGCACCACATGGGCCCCTGAGCATTTCCAGGTCTGGCTCTGGAACCCGCCCCTAACACAACACTCCTGAGAAGGGGCTGAGCAACATCATGTTGCAGGTCATCACATCGAACTGACTGCCCAGTTGACTAGGAACCCCAGGAGGAGCCCCCGTCCTCTTAGTTCCTCCTGGGAGTCCATCTGTCCCCACCACAGGCATAAAGTTAACACAGAATAAAGAAATGCAGGACTAGCAAGATCTGGATGGTTCGAAACTGCTCTGACAGTGATCATTCCTTACCTACCTCCTACCTCCAGGAGAGACCAGGTGGCTCTAATACTTTCCCCTATTCCTCAGCATAACAGCTCACGCAGCTTCTTCTATGTCCGCTAATAGTGGGCACTAGAGGGCCACTAATATTCCACGATTAGCATAAAGTTCTTGGGCTGAAGGGTTGCTTTCTCTGTCATCCGGGGTGTTTGAATGGCCTCCTGCCCACTGTGCAAGCCACACATACCTGCTCGAATCTCTGTAAGACAACTATAAATGGTAGCAGAAGGCCCTGCGGCACAGCTCAGTCCTAATTGGCACCCTTAGAGAGAGGCAGTGCACGGCCCTGGAACCATCCCCTCATCTTCAAGCCAGCAGAGGCTCACAGGGAAGATATCCTTAACAGGGTCTGTTCAGCACCCCAGCACTCTGAATGCCAACAAAAGGTTGTTACAACACTTCTGAAAGGAGGGCAAAGAGCAAAGTCAGATGGGGAGTGGGAAGGGGATGGAGAGGGAGAATGACAGCTCAGCCACAAGTTAAGCTGGGCAGACCTCTTAAAGGATGCTGTCTTTCAAGCTTCTTCCCTGTAAAAAGGATCAAAGACTCTGTCTTCCAGGGCTCTGGCAAGATGAATACATTGAGACTAAGGTATCCTGACTTGCCTGTGCCTGCAGGTAACACTCCAGGCGCTTGATATGGTGGAAAGGTGACTCCTCCCATACCAGCCTCCCTTCCCGTTCAACATCAGTCTCACACTCTTTCCCTCTCTTAAACGCTCCCTTCAGCACCTGATCCTTCTCCACCTCCGTGGTCACTTTGCCTAGGTGATTAATTAATCTTAGATTCAACTTCAATTCTTCCAACATCCTCTCCCGACCTCTTCTCTCACTCCCCATCCCCAGGAAAATCCACACTAGGACACCTGGTACTTTACATAGGAAACATTCACTCCCTCATGGAACCCATTTTTCTTAAGCATCTCTTTCCTGCTCTGTGTTCAGAGAGAGGTGTCTTGCAGTATTCTAGAGAAGATCCCCCCAAAAAAGGAGATGGTAGCTGATTCATAGACAAGGAAAACTTGCTACTTACTAACAAAAAGTTTTGACCACTGAAGTTGGTCATAAGGAAGCCAAATTAAAGAAAATTAAAATTTGCATAAATATGTCCAGGAGGGGATCACCTGGCAGTGCTCAGATGCTCTTCCTGGCTCTGTGCTCAAGGGCGACCCTAGCAGTGCTCAAGAGAGACGTAGCAGTGCTCAGAGGACCATTTGTAGTACCGCGTATTTGAACCTGACCTCTCTGGCCTCCGGTTCAGAAACCAAGCTATTATGATTAGAAGGATTTCAAAATCAGAATTGTTGCATTTGCATAAGGTAGCATGGTACTGTTGATCTTTGTGCAACTAACAGTTCTCTAATCAGGTACTTCCCTGATTGATTTGTATGTCAAGCATACAAAGATGTCTTTAGTAAAATTACAATACTCATAATATGGCAAATAAAGATTATGGGCTTACATCATTTGAAACTCTTCTGCACAAACTAAAGAAGAGAAAGAATCAGTTTGTCTTCAGAGATGCTGAACTGCAAGGGAAAACTCAGATCCATGAGGGAAGAAGGGGACGGGTGGGGACAAGCTCACCAGGCTAGAGAAGCCCCTGAGGTAATGATCCAAAGACCGAAGCTCCATTTTAATTAATTCTCCAATTTTCTGCCTCCTGCTTTCCGTCATCATCACTGTGGACATCAGGCTATTCTGACCCACAAGGGCACAGCATCCCCAGGGTGGACACAGACAGGAACACGTGCCTGTCCCCATGCAGGTGATTAGAAAACCTTTGTGGAAATAACACAGGCAACTATAAATAACTGGTTATCAAATAAAATGAAGTTTCAAGTTATGGAAGTGTGTAGTCAAGGGCTCAAGAGATACACAGGGGTTAAGGCCCATGTCTTGCATGCAGCAAACCTCAGTTCATTCACTTACATTGAGCATTGTTGACTATAGTCTTGGCACCTCTGAGCACTGCTAAGGAGCCCCAGCAATCCCTAGCCCTTCAGGGCCAAAATAGCACCACCTCCTCATCTTAGTATTAAACTTTTGGCCCAGTTGAGTAAGAATCACCTGGGAATGGTCTCCTAAATATCTGGAACACTGCTTGAGAGTGTTCCGACTCCCCCCACCCCCAAAGTCTGGGGGAGACCATAGGCAACATAACAAGCTTTTATTATTAGCCACAATGGAAGCTAGTAAAATCTAATTAAAATCTACACTCACTGTTTTCCTCCTTGCTCCATTTTGCTTGGTCTACCCAACCGTGGAGTTGTCAGTTTCTTATGAGCATCAATAGTAATGCCTCTCAAAGGTCACCCAGAGTGAAGAAAGCTCTATATTCCTTATCAAAGCTGGGAAACCCTAGGCCCTAGATTACAGAAACACAAATACAGCAAGGGAGAAAAATGGGCAGTGTGTGTGTGTGGGGGAGTCTGGAAGTAATATAAGAGCAAGGGTCAGGGATCTTAAACCCTTCTGTGGTGTAGAAACAAGGTATCTGTAAACCATAGAGCTAGCATTACTGTCAGCCTGAACCCAAGCTACCATAATTAAACTTAAAACATGTCTGTTAAGGGGACAGGTTGTGAGTGAAAGGGTTCATTGTTGAAGGGATAGACATTGGTGGTAGGACTGTATCAGGGTATGCTGGGTGCCCCAACAAAATCGAGGGTATAGGGATCCCCTTCTGCCCCAGGGGATTGGCTGGTGGACAGAGAAAGATGCAGAATCCAGCAAAGTTTCAAAAGGCTTTACTCTCACTTGTTCTGGTATACAATCCAACAATAGGAAAACCCCAGACTTTAGGTTCCTGGTTGGCCCCGGCCACATGTAAGTTTAGAATCTTAGGTCAAGATGGCCGCTACCATGTGCCAAGGTCCAACAGGGAAGAGAAGGGAGAGGGAAGAGAGGGAAGAAAAGGCAAAAAGGCAAAAAAGGCAAAAGGCCCCAAAGAAAGCAGGTTACACTTTTTATAACTTTTCAGTCCAGACCGGCTCACATCAACAGAAAGCAGTTAGGGTCAATTTCCCTTAGGTAACTTCTCCTAGGGACCTCACCTAGCCCCATTGAAATGTTAATATTACCCTAGCCACACCCACCCTGCAGCAGTTTTTTTTCAATCCGGCCCAGGTATGCTGAACCAGAGACTCTCAGATATGGGGCAGAGCTGCTCCTTGCTCTCCCTATGCCCAACTGCTCATGAGGCGCCCGGGAGGCGTAGCGGGTTCTAGCCCTGGCTTGCCACCCCAGCAGAGCCTCACAACAAGCCAGAAGACCTCCCCCACCCCCGACTCCATGGGGGCCGCCATCTTCCACATCCGGACTTCCCTCTCGTCACAACTCCACCCAGCAGACCAGACTATTACAGCCCGGCTCGTGCGGCCGCTAGCAGCTGCACAGTTCATCAATAAATGCTTTATTCAGAGGTAACTACAAGAGTATGCCACCCGCCCGGCAAGCCTGGAAAGCTGTTTGTGTCATATTTGATATGCCAAATACCAGTAACATTTATATTAGGTCATTCCCATGACCTAATATAATGGTTTGAGGCTCTTTATGTTCTGGAGCAAGCTGATGCCTTTGGGTTCTACTAGCATGAGACAGGACATACTGAGATATTACTGGTGCCCGCTCTAGCAAATAGATGATGAACGGGAAGATAGTGATAGTGATATTAGATAGCCAAGACTGCAGGTCCTTGGTAGATGGAGGAGGGGCATCTGAGATGAACTGTATCTCAGAATACAAGTCATGCATCTGTAACAATGGATATTCTAGAGCCAGGTATATATTTCTCCAAGCCTTCACAAGATTCCCATTTTTACTTCATAGTTGTTTTGTATAGTAGCCTTTAGACTTATTAGAGAGTCATGCTTGCTTGCTTGGAGGCAAACATCATTTCTCACTGGTCTAATTACTTAGAGATCCAACATAGCCAGGTAAATATACTGGCAAGATCTATCTAGTCCCATGATGATTGTGGTAGCATGAGAGAAAATATTTATAACAGCTAACATAGAAAACACGGTAAGATATACTGTCACATATCAAACTGTTTTCTGCTCCTTATCTACAAAGTGGCCTACAGGGAGGCAACTCCAGGCAAGATGCAGAGGCTCTGGGCAACAGTGTACTGCAACAGGACTGGAATTGAACATTGTATGCCTGAGAGTCTATTTTCAGCAACTTTGTAAACTCCTAAAGAAAACTTTAAAGAATGAATAAAATAAAGCCCAACTTCCTGATGTGTGTAGTGGCCAGTTGGGGTGGGGTCTAGAAAAGGGTATGCAAAGAGGCAGTCATCACCAGTTGGCATGACCAGCTGTAAATGACTCTGAGCTCAAACACACTCTTTTCCCTTTCCCAGCTTCTTTGCTGCAGGCAGACCAAACGGCTTCATCTGCTCAGCAGTTAGCAATATTGCATTGTTCCTTCAGAGCACAGATCTTCAAGCCAAACCTTACATTGGAGAGATGGTCTTTGCTTTTTGGGTCACACCCGCAATGCTCAGGGGTTTCTCCTGGCTCTGTACTCAGGAATTACTCCTGGCGGTACTGGGAGACCATATGGGATGCCGGGAATCGAACCCGGGCTGGCATGGGCTGGCCCGCAAGGCAAACACCCTACCCGCTGGGCTATTGCTCTGGCCCCAGGAGAGATGGTCTTCGTCAGTCCACGCTTGCCCCAGAGTCACCTCAGTGCTCCCCATTCTTCCTCCTACATGTTCCACCCTGTGGTTTCCCAAGACTCAAATTCCTTCATTGTGGTATGATAGCCACATAAATCACTGCATCAGAGGCTAAAAGAGACACAGAGTGGGAATTTGGGTCAAGCATTCCATCCCCACTTTTTTTAAAACAAACTATTGAAGAGAAATTTTACAACATCCCTAGTAGCTCCGAAATTTACATACATCGACATACATAATCTCTCAATCACGGCTGTAGGAAGCATATTACTACTCATTTTCATAGATCACAAAATTGAGCCTGCTTTAGATTTAAGAGCTTGTCCAAATTTAGAGAACCAGTAAGTGGTGGAATCAAGATTTACTGCAAATTTGACTCCAAAATTTGTATTTTAGAGGACACAGGAAATGACTCCAACCAAGAATAGGGTACATACACAGAGAGCATTGATAAATAAACCTGGAAAACATAAGGTCTGTCCTGTAAAAGACTTTTACACAAAAAATAATGAGTTTGGCTATTACTTTGCAAACTAACTGAGATATTGGAAACTCTGGAGGTAGAAGAGTCAAGATCAGAACTATCACTTGATCACTTAACTTCCCGTTGATCATCGATTTTCTCGAGAGGGCACCAGTAACATTTCCATATGTCCTGTCACATGCTATATAGGCCAAGGGCATCTAGAAAAAATATAAGTGACTTGTAGGATGGATTAAAGTGACAAGTCAAGGGACAGAATGACTTAAGAGATCATGGCAAACATCTGGCTAGTCATGAGAAGGATTTAAATAAAAGTTCATGGCAATGGGATTAGGTTGAAAAAGAAGAATTCTCTAGGAATTTGGCAACAAGTTGTAGGCTATGACAGATTATGGAGAGGGAAGAATGGAAAGTGACTCAGAGTTTTGAAGTGTTAGAAGTTGGAGGCATGGTGGCTTTATTCACACTACAGAGAGCAAGATGAGCTGCTGGTTAGCTGATGGAGGACGAGGCAGGGTGAGCTTCTCATTTCTTAACACTGTCTTCAACCCAAATCTTGACATTTAGTGTAAAATGAGGCAAAGGAATGGCCAGTGCTTCTGTCTGCAGCAGGAAGAGCTGATTAATTCTGTTTCCACCTTTCCAAATCTGTCTTTTTATTGCCTTCCATCCCTTCATTGCGTAGCAACTGCGCAGTCAGGGGAAGGAATAAAACTTATAGCAATGACATCATTCAAATACATCTACTTTGCTATTTGCCAACAAAAAAGTTTTGACCACTGAAGTTTGTCAGAAGGAACCTAAATTAAAGAAAATTAAAATTCACAAAAATAATCTGCAAAGACCCTTCATATGATAAGAAAAATATATTCTCCTTTCAAAACTATAAGTCCTAAATGTCTACTTGAAAATTCCTCCCAACGTAATTCACAGGCACACTCACACAGATGTTGACTGTACTTGTATAGCAATACTATTCTTACATAGTGTAGTAAAACTACAACCCTAAGATCACAGCTGAGTTTGCATTAAAATTTTAATTTACCTTGTTCTCTTTGACTGTCAACAATCAGTTTTGGGACACCCACCCACAAAAGACCACCTTGATTTGAGGTTCTAAGGAATGATTTGAGGCTCTTCATGTTCCTAGAGCTAGCAGAGGCCCTTGGGCTATACTAGCATGTGAACAGGGACAAATGTTACTGGCACCCGCTAGAGCAAATTGATGAACAATGGGAAGACAAGTGATACAAGTGAAGACAAGTGATCAACACATATGTCCCATGACCTTCTATTGTTGCGTAGCAAAAATCCTACAAATTTGGCAGCTTAGACCAGCACCCATGAAGTGAATCATAAATTATTTTAAAGAGCCTGAGTGATAGTAGAGCAGGTAGAGCATTTGCCTTGCACGCAGCCCAACCAGGTTGGATCCCAGCATCCAATATGGTCCCCCCACCTGGGTAATTCCTGAGTGCAGAACCAAGAGTAATTCCTGAGCATCAATGAGTGTGATCCCCCAAAAAATTCTTTTAATTACCAAAGGCCAACATGGCTACAACTTTTCTGCTCAAGACTATGCAAAGCTAAAGTCAAGTTGGCAGCCATCAGAGTGAAATTCGAGGAAAATACACATCCGGGAGTGTTTTCCACTATGTGTGGTTCATAAAAGTAAGTATAAACTTGTCATTGTAGAACTGAAAACCCTGTTGCCTTACAGGGTCCTTGTTGAAGATCATTGTCACCTGCTTTCTGGAGCTCCAAAGAGAAACTTACAGCATAGTTGCTTTCTCCCGAACTACTCAGCACATATTTCAGGGACTTTCTTTTTCACTATCAGTTGGAGAAAACTCTTGGCTTTTAAACAACTCACTCCCATGCTTGATTATCTTTGTATTGACTCACCTGGTCACTTCATTCACTTCATTCCATCGCTAAAATCTCTTTAGCACCTAAAATAAACTAATCATTGGACTAAGACTAGGAGACAAAGAATTCTTCCAGAACTCATCTCAGAATTCTTCCAATCACACACAAGCTTTTCTCTTTTCAGTTTGATGGGTATTTTTATTTGCAAAGTTTTCCTGGCTACTGTGGATTCCTAATTCTGACAATTGGTCCCATTAGCAATTCTCCATTTTACTCAAATCTTTCCTATCCTTCCACTTGACTTTTTTTTTCCTTTTGGGGCGGTGGGGAACTGAGAGGGTCATAATCTACTCAGAATGTTCAGGACACCCTGGCAATTCTCATTAACCAGGCAGGCAGGCCACTATAGGGCTGTCAAAACAGTCCTTAAATTTGCCCTGTTGTTTTTGGGGGTGGAAGACACACACCGAGCAGTGCCGAGGACTTATTACTGACTCTGAACTCGGGGATCACTCCTGATGATGCTCAGTGGACCATGTGTGATGCCACGATTGAACTAGGGTGAGCAACATGCAAGGCACACAGCTCACCTCCACTGTTCTTTTTTAGGGTACGTGAGGACATTTTATATCTTTTTCAACAGGCTTGAGAAGAAAGCGACCCTTTCTTCTGCAACGTTTGCTTATTTCCCCCTTTATTTCTCCTTCAGGATTCACTTTTTTCTCAATTCACCCCCACCCTCCTCTATCCCAGGAAAGGCCTGCTGTCCCTTGGATTGAATCTGCACTTGCTCTGTAATTAGTTTTAATGTTATGTTAGCTATGTCCAGGGTCTCTCGTATAAGCATTAATTACGTCTCCCGATGTATTTGTGAGAATGAGGAGGGTGCTAATTCCATTTACACATGGGAGAGTGAAGGTACAAGGAAGCAGAGACGCTTCCATCAGGCACCAGGAACCAGAAAGAAGGGAAGAGTTGAAACCTGATCGCTTTGTCCTTCCCACAGAATCGCCCCTCGGTGATGGTGTCCACCTAGAAAGATCCACTCAGGCGTCACTGGCAATCTCAAGGCCTAAGAGAGAGTGGGTGGATGTTATTTCCTTAGAGAAGAACCAGAGTGAAATCCTAACCATGACTCTGCATCACTGGAAATTGAGGACTCAAGGCCCTGAACCAAGAGGAAACCTGGGAAAACTCCTCAGCACATGACACATGATGAAAACGAGCTTGAGACAAGTGAAGTGGCTTCAGCCTCAATCTGGATGACTCAGAGCTGATCAGTTCCTGCCGCGGAACTCCAGGAGTCATGGTCTGATATCTGGGTATTTCCTCTTTGCTGCCTACTGCCCCCGATGGTGGGAGGAGGAAGTGAGGACTCAAGACCAGAGTGTTACCTGGAGAGCTCAGGTTGAGAAAGGAAATTTTATGTTCATGTCAAAAGGCTTGAGAAGAAAGCAACCCTCTCTTCTTTTACGTGTGACTTAATTCCAATTCCAGCTCATCAGAGGGAACTGTCTTTCGTGATCTTCCGTCTTCATTATCTCCCCAAATCCTCCTACCTAATTTCCAAAACCTCTCCACTGTCACAGTGCCCAGGCCCAAAACCCACCGTGTGAAGGTGAGGTCTAAAGTACACACTGAATGATTCTAAATTTTGTGAGTATCTCAGTCTCTCTAGTTATCACTGTGTTATAAAACCAGTGAGCATTGCTTGTAAGAAGACACATTTTCTCACTGTACAGCTGTCACTCTTAAATGAGAAGTTATTTCTTGAAATACATTTCAAGATAATTTCTCATAGAAAAGAATAAATGAATCATGCTTCTCAGGAGAAGAGGAAGTTGACAAACTATTTTGTGAGTGGAAGCTAAAGGATTGTTCTAACAGATGTTCACAGGCACCTAATACTCAAGCAGAAAATTGCAAAGCAGCATGAAAATAACAGAATTAGTCATTTTATTGTGCCTGAAATCATAAAGCTAACCTGTCTGTGACCTTTCTTGATTGTGTTTTTTGTTGACTAGAGCTGTAATACAAAGTCTATGAAAGTCCAGAAAATTCTTCCATCTTCTGATGGAATTTGGGGAATATCTGCACAAAATAAAGTGATTTTTCAGAAGAGTCTCCATTTTTGACCACAAAAAAATACCTTTCACATAAAAATTAGTGCCTGCCCTTCTGCTGAGGCTATAGCTAGGGCTCCGGCCTCCTGAGTTTGAGAAAAGCAAAATTATGTCTGCTTGAATCCTGAGTTGAACACCAAGGCCTCCTGAAATAGTTTTTAATGAATGTGACAATTTTGCCTAGACAAATGATCTTGATAGAGGTACTCTTTTCCATTGAATTGTCAAAATTTGACATTTTAAATACTTTTTTTCAATCTAGGTAAATGATCTTGGTAGAGGTATTTTTTTTAAATTGAATTGTCAAAATTTGACAGTAAATATTTTTCAAATTAGAATCTTGTGGAAACCCAGTTTTGATTCTTCTACATAAAAATTATATTAATAGAGATTTAAGCCATCTATCTTAATTTCCAGATACTATTTTAATAATAGTAATAATAAATAAAATAATAATAATAATGACTCCAGTATATTTTAATGACAAAGGCAATATTTTGAGGTATATTTGCTAAGAGTGTTTACAATTATACTATAAAGCTGCTAACACGCTCTTCTTTTTATTAATGGGGCCATGCTAAGAAGACTACCAGGGCCACACTCGGAGGGGCTAGTGATTCAACTTGGGATATTACCATATTCAAGACCTGTGTTCTTGTTGAGACACTATAGAAGCGAAAGGTAGATGAAGTTTCAGGCACACCTGCTTCCCTCTGAAACTCTAGTGCCTGTACATAGCAGACACAGATAATTTAACGTGCTTAGATATGTTGATAAATATTTACCATTTAAGTCCTAAGCATTGTCATGTGTGGCCCCAAACACACACACACACACACACACACACACACACACACACACACCCAAAGGGTTAGATGTTAGATTACACAAAGCACACAGCAACCCTTTTAGGTCCAAAAATATATTTTAAAAATGGAGTCAGCAGTCTAATTCTATCAGGGGGAGCTCTAAAACATGTTACAAATGCCTATGTGTGAGCGATAGGTTATTTTCATATGATTTTTAGATTTGTATTATTCTACAAGTTTATATGCTATTATTACCACAGTCATTTAAATATATTTAAATTTATGAAGATTTTTTTGCATATTATAAGCAGATATATATACAAAGTCTATTCAGAGTAGCAAGCAAATCTATGCCTTTCAACTATATCTTCCTCTGACAGGCTCACATATTCACATCATTTTAAACATCTCCAGATGCAAAATTATCTCTTGTGGCATCTCAACTCTTTTGTCCCCACGGCCTACTTCACATTTCTGACTTGATGTCCTTCCGGAAACTCAAACTCAGCAGAACTGAAGTCCAAGCTTCCTACTTTCTGCTCTCCTGTCATTGGAAATGGGATCACCAATTTTCTAATCCATCTGAGTTGCCAGGGCTTAACACTATGACCAACTTCATTGGTCAATGTAGAAAATTCAAAAGGAAAAAAATGATGACATTTTCAAACGGTTCTGAGAACATGGCAAAGTTCTGAATTCAAACCTAAACGTAAAACAGGCCATGGCCAGGTACAGCGGGGGAAATCTGTGGTGTATTTGGGGACTCCAATTTTCTCATTAGACCATAAATTCTTTGCATGAAGAGAGTAAAAGTTAGTACAAAAGACAACCTGGAGCAAATTTCTAAGTGATTTTATATAAAAAGTACAAAGTGCATTTTAAAAAATCTCTTGAGGAAATTTTATTAGTGAATTGGAACAATTTAATTGTATTTTTAGAAAGATAGGCCTGGTCAGTAGTATTGAGGAAGTAGCAGGGCTACACTGAAGACCAGTGAGGGTAATGTACAGTATTCCTGGCCACTGAGATCCAGTGAGGGTTATGTACATTAGTCCTGGCCACTGAGAACCAGTGAGGGTAATGTACAGTATTCCTGGACCTGAAGACCAGTGAGGGTAATGTACAGTATTCCTGGACACTGAGAGCCAGTGAGGGTAATGTACAGTATTCCTGGCCACTGAGAACCAGTGAGGGTAATGTACAGTATTCCTGGACACTGAAGACCAGTGAGGGTAATGTACAGTATTCCTGGACACTGAGAGCCAGTGAGGGGTAATGTACAGTATTCCTGGACACTGAATACCAGTGAGGGTAATGTACAGTATTCCTGGACACTGAGAGCCAGTGAGGGGTAATGTACAGTATTCCTGGCCACTGAGAGCCAGTGAGGGGTAATGTACAGTATTCCTGGACACTGAGTACCAGTGAGGGTAATGTACAGTATTCCTGGCCACTGAGAACCAGTGAGGGGTAATGTACAGTATTCCTGGCCACTGAATACCAGTGAGGGGTAATGTACAGTATTCCTGGCCACTGAAGAGCCAGTGAGGGTAATGTACAGTATTCCTGGGCACTGAGAGCCAGTGAGGGTAATGTACAGTATTCCTGGCCACTGAGAGCCAGTGAGGGTAATGTACAGTATTCTTGGCCACTGAAGACCAGTGAGGGTTATGTACAATATTCCTGGCCAAAAATGATGAGAGAGTGGGAGGAATGAAGGGCTGAAGCATCATCTATCATATAATCAGGTATCACAAATGAGAGAAATGGAAACATTAAGCTCAGCTCCATGTTATGATATGTGCAAAAGGTATCATTAATCAAGTAGCTTCCGTTGTTTCTTTAAAAAAATAACCTATACTCACCCAGTTTCTGCACTCTGTCTAATCAGATCTGTTCCACCCCAACTACTTTAAGAGCTTCTAACTCATAACGAGGACCAGAATTTTCTCTTCAGTCTTTCAACTCATTGCAAATATCTAAACCAGGACAACCTTTAAAGTCCTCTGGTACCGTGCACTGCTTAGAGCTACGGTCTTACTGTCAAGGCCTCATCAATCAGAACACAAAGTACCTTCAGCAATATTTTCTATGCTTCCTAATCATAAAATGTAATATAGATGTATATTTCATATTTTAATATTAAAAATAAAATATTAAAAATAAATTCTAATATTTAAATATATTTAATATCATTAAAATTAAAAACACTTTTATCACAAAACAGATTATTAAGAGAGTGAAAAGGTAACCTATCTCCTGAAGAGGTTTATAACACACAATTCATATCTAATCCATATAAAGAATTCCAAATCAGCATGGAAGATACAATTTTTAAGTAGAAATTTTGTTCAGCAACACACACAAAATATTCCAACGGCCATGAAGGGTAAGTGTATAAAGACACACAACTTCCCTAACCATTAGAAGCAAATTTATACCTTATAAAAAACAAAAAATTAGGTGCAGATAAGGACTAACTTAAACTCTCATAGTTTAGTGCATAAAATAAGTGTAGTGATTTTGTTGTTATTGTTTGATTTGAGGGCCACACCCTGTGATGCTCAGGGCTTCCTCCTGACCCTGTGCTCAGAGATTGGCCCTGGAGGTGCCGGGATTGAACCCAGTTGGCCATATGCCTTGCCTGGAGCACTATTTCTCCAGCCCAAAATCAGTATCATGGGTCCAGACATGTGTATCACAATATTTATTAAAGTTTAATTTACCTATTCCCTATAATCCAAGAGGCTCTATTTTTGCATAGATATGCCCACAAGAACTTTGTAATGTGTTCTTGCAAAAATATATGTATTGGAATATCCATAGCAGCATAAATTAAATTTAACACAAAAAAAAAAAATAAATGCCCGCCAGTAGTAGAATCAATATATAAATCATCTGGGAGCGCGTGCTGCTCCCTGATCCTGCCCTGCGTCGGACAAAATAAAGGAACACATGCACACAGGCCCACACATTCATATATAGTGGACAGACAGGGCCCAGGAAATGCTACAAACTTCAATCAAAGTTTAAATATGCATCATTTAATCACTGTTTAAATGCATCATTTAATAACATTTTAAAAAGAGAACTAGTCCAGAGGGTAGGGTGTTTTTTGCCTTGCATGCGGCCGGCCCATGCTGGCCGGGTTTGATCCCCGGCATCCCATATGGTCCCCTGAGCACTGCCAGGAGTAACCCCTGAGCATTGCCGGTGTGACCCAAAAAGCAAAATAAATAAATAAATAAATAAATAAATAAATAAAAATAAATAAAAAGAGAACTAAATTATATCTTATGTGACATGCACTTGATCTACAAAAAAGCTTATGGCGTAAGCTGCAACAGGACACAAAAACAAAGGTGCTCTCTTTCAAGCCAAAACTAAGTTGTTATTGGTACAATCTGTCTATAGAAAAGAGAACTACCCAGAGTTTGTCCTTCTAGACAAAATAATAGTAGCTGTTCGGTGTTTAATAAGCTTAAATGTCCACTCTAGGACTCATAATATACAGAAATTTTGCAAGAAAGTAATCTTAAATTCTAAAAAGGTAGAATAAAGTTATTGAACTAGGCCACAGATACAGCTAAGTGGTAGATCACTTGCTTGGATCTGTGAGACCTTGAGTTCAATCCTGGGCAAGACACACATGCCAATAAAAAAATTAATGAAATAGTCTATAAGGATTCCAACAGATGGGTATAAGATTTGTTCTGGTGAATAATCCCTGAAATATATATACATATAGATATGTATATATAGGCTATGTATATATGTGTGTGTGTATATGTATATATACATATATGTATATATATGTATATATATATATATATATATATGTAGAGATTCTTTGCCAAAATTTTCAATGATACTGTAGCAGGGAACTGAGTCCCAGTGATCAGAATCCTCACCTTTGGACTGAAGGCACTACTCCAATTAGGGAGACAGATATGTTTCTACATAATGATTTGGGCAAGACCCAGGACACGGTGCGCCACCACAGAGCTTCTGGTGACCTCAGGAAATGACCAGCCGCACATGTGCTCCCAGATTCCAGCCTGCTCTGGACAAAAAAGGAAAAAACGCACATGGCCCCACTCATTCATACAGAGTGGACAGACAGGCCCCAGGAAATGCTACATTTCTCCTGGTGTTTTATGATCGTCTGTGTGAAAGACGAGCCTCACCAGGTGAGAATCTTTGCATTTTTTGCAGCTGACTTGCTTGTGAAACATGAAGAGTTTGAAGCTAAAAGACTTAGGTAGAAAGATTTTTATGGAATTTCTCATACTCAACTGTGCTGTTGCCAAAACAAACAGGGCTGTTTCAAGGCCAACCTCATGCCATGTTTAACGAATTTTTGTCCCTGCTATGATTAAGAACAAAAAATAATTTGGGTAGTAGTTTCTCTAAGTCATACATTTTAAAACTTCACTTAAGGTGACATATGTGGTAGATGATTAAATAATTATAAAGTAGTACAAGGACATAGACCACAACAATCATATGAAATAACTAATAAATAAATTGTATATACACAGAAAATTCTAATATCTCTAATAAATTTAGAGCATATCTTATATGGCAACCAAAAACAATTGGGAATCACAAGGCTGAATAATTTTCAAAGAACCAGCAGATGTTTAGTAATATCAAATAACTTTCTAGGAAAAAAAATACATTATTTAACCACAAAACCTAAGTTGAAATAACCACTTACGGTTCCTTTTCCTGGAGCTTCAACCAATGAGCACTCCTATCTAAAAATGAAGTAAATCACTCTTCCCAAATGAGCTGGAATATTAAGAGTCAAAACATAGAGACATTTAATAGTGGAAAAAATATGTTATTCTAGAGGCTGGGGTCAGGGAGATAATGCAGAGAACTGGAGTACAGGCTGGGGTGAACACCTGGGTTTGATTCTTGCCCTTGTGGGCCCCTGACTACTTCCACAGTGGCCAAGGAACCTTTGTATCTGAGCAATGAAACACCAGCTCCACTCCTGAGAATTTCTGGGAGTGGTTCACAGTGCCCTTCAACACTGCTTAGGAGGAACGCCCCCATCCCTCAAAAAAAAAAAAGGAAAGATTTTACACTAATGAAGGTAATGCTGTTTTTCAAGTGCTTTTTAAGCAGTCATTTAAATGTAGAAATGTATATAATTAAGTTGCTTTGGACCATATTCATATCCTTGTAATACAAACAGACTGCAATACGTGTAATCCTATCACATTTCATAGTAAAGAAAACAAAGAATTGCAGTGACATTGTTTAAAAAACAAAGCAAAAGTGAATTGCGATATAAAGTGGTGAAGCTGAGGGACTGACCTGTTCCAGGTAGCGGACGTAAATATGTTGAAAATGTACCTCCATGACGACAAAAATGGTGAAGCAAGAAAGTGAAGTCTCTTATTTCATCTCCTCTCCCACAATCCTGCAGAACTAAAACGCACAGGGAAAAGCCACTGACTTATTTCTTTCAAGATTCGTATATATTTAATAGCAACCATGGGAATGTGCGCTAATGATTCACTGTAGGATTTCCTTAACTTAATCTAATTTTTTCATACTACAGTAAAATTTCATTTTCTATCCTTAGCAGACAGAGAACACCGGGCCATCTACTTTTAAATAAAATCTCTGGCTAGTTTCTCCATTTTCTGCAGGTGAAACATTCCCATTTATTTTACTTTTCTTCATTTCTTATTTATAAACTCATATTCATACATTAGATCAACCTACATTTGTTCAATATGTGTGTGAAGGATTTGACATTTTGCATATTTGACATAAATTGGAATATATTTTTATATATTTATATTCCATAAAATATTCTTATTTAATATATTGATATGGAATAGACTCATGAGATTATTTTTCTCCTTTGAGATATAAAAAAATCACATAATAATAATAATAATATCTGCCATGTATGGTATTGATCATGGACCAGCAATGTCGTAAATACTTTACACGCATCAATTTCCCAGTAACCAAATGAAGAGAAACTTTCCACTCATTTATAGTCCCTTTACAGTTGAAATAACAGAGGCAGAGAAACTATCTAGTCTAACTAAGATGCTAAAAGACCCCCCCAAAGCAAACGGTCCCCTGAATCACTGAACTGAACTTCCTCCAGAGATGAATGACACTAACTTATAGTAGATTCTTCCAGCATCAATCCTAGAATCTTTTGAAAGACACTTAATAAATGTACCAGGAAGATATTTCAAAGCATTTGTTAATTCCCAGTATCTCTACACATCGCCTTTTCCTCCATTCAAAGTGCTAATGCTTTATCTAACAAAAAGGATGAGATGATGTCTAGAAAAAAGTAGAGTTCTTTGGGCTCCTGAAATTTAAATATATAAGTTTAACTCCTGAAATTTAATCATGAATAATTTTGGAAAATCTGTGATTCATGGTGATTTAACCTTTTAAAAAAATAGAACAGAAAGATCAATCTGTTGCTCAGAAGACTAAACTTAATAGACTTTTAGTTTTGGTCTCTGTGTTCCTGCTCTCCCCTACCCTCACACCCGGCTGTCCCACGGGTCGGAGAATATTAGAGAAACGTGGAATAAAGCCATTTTGCTGAGCAATCCCAGGTGAGTCCAGCCTCGAGCAGCAAGTCCTCAGGGATGAAGTGGTAAGAAAAACACATTAGGGAGAAGATGCCACAAAGTTGAGCAAACCTTCCCACCCCTCAACTCTAGAAATTCTTTCCTAGTCCGGGAGAGCAATGCAGAATTAAAAGATTTCATTGCCTTATTCCACATTTTCAACCTTAAATTAACCAGTGAGCAAGATTAGAGTGGTCAGTAGAGGTAGAACAGAAGCTCAACTTAGAAAGCAGTAAGGAAGAGAAGGGTAGAAACTTGCTCCAGAATTGACATAGTTTTAAGAGAAAGATCTAAAGGAATCACAAGGAGTTGAGAAAAGAATCAAGGTGACCTAGAGAGTGAGGCCCAGGACGCCACATAAATATTGGAGATGCCGGCTTCTCCCTTTGCAGCAGAGATGGCTGCTAATGTCTCTGGGTGGGCTTCTAGAAGCACTGCAATGGAAATGACAATAACAGCTTATGCGAACAGATGGACAAGCTAAACCTGACACCAGGAACCCAGTGAGCATATTAACTGCTTAGAAAAAGTCTAAATTTACTGAGAATAGGTCCCGTAGAACTGGAGTCCAAAATCAATATTAAAATATGGAAAATAAAGGTGACATAATATATGCACTTGTTGATGTAAATAAAAGCTCTGTACTCTGCAGACATGTGTCACCTAGACGTATAGCTGACATTCGTGTTGTATACAGGTCAGCCCAGCATGCTATTGAAAACTTCATTATAAAAGAGAAGCTTCAGGCCAGAGAGCTAGAACCAGAGCTAAGGTGCTTGCTTTGCACAGGGCCCATTCAGGTTTGGACTGTAATAGAGCATGTGGTCCCTGAGCCCCCACTAGGGGTGACACCTGAGCACAGAGCCAGACAGAAGCCTTGAGCAGAGCCAGGTGTGCCCCTCCCAAAACAAGAAGCCTCGAAGATGAATAGAATCCATTTAAACTTCATCTTTAAGATTTATGAACTACATTTAAGTCCTGTAGTATGATGACAAATGCTGGCTCTGAAATACCAGAGCAGAGGAAGCAAGCATGCAAAGGAAAGGAGAATGTGTGTGCAGAAAATGTCATTTTAATCTTAGAGGTAGAGTAAATTTTCAGACCACCAATAAAGGTTCCCAAGGCTTTTCCATCGAAAAGATTCCTTAGCATCTTACAACCACTGTTCAAAGAAACTTGACTGTATAAGACATTTTCTCATCATTACCACCCAAAAGTTACTTTCTACAATTTTATGTTCAGAATGGAAGCTTTGTAATTATTCCAGTAGGATGGGGAAATCTTTCCAGAAGCTACTGTAGGTTATGCTTAAATTTGTAACTAAAACTCAAATGCTGGTCACTCGTTCCTTCTTCCCATCCACCAGCCTCTCTCCTTCACTGCATCTCTGCTCTTTGGTTATTTCTTCCCACAGGGACCCCAATCACCACCTGCTTTCCACTAAATTATGAGAAAAACTTGGTCTCCATCTCCAGCACATTTTGCTTTCAGGGCCCAGTCCAGAGACTTTCATATCTATCTTCTTAGGGCTTCAAAGAAAAGCATTTGGTAGGACCCACCTACTCTAAAAAGCAGTTGTTGGTACAAATGGAAATATAGGTGCCATCTGCTTTCTAAAAGTTCTCATTGTAGACCTTGACGTTTTCAAAAGACCTCCATTAGAATGTCTTTCCCTGACCAAAAGAACCCAGAAAAGAGTTTGTACTTTTACAATGACTGTTCAGAAAAAACACAAATGCATTTTGTCTGAGTTTTGCAGCAGCCACTGCAGGGGCAGTGTCCTAAGACAAAGGGCCCCGTCAGCCACCATTCCCTGAATGACCGTACAGGTGTCTGTGTGTATCCCTGCATTTACCCTGTGCGAACAGGATTTTGTCTTATGAGCTAGTTAGTGTGATTTGGTATGTTAGAGGGAGCAAGCCGAGGGTCTGGGAACACCCAAAGCTGTTTCCATATAAATAAATGGTAATTGCTTCTTCACTCCAGGCAATTTCAGATACAAAGCTTTCATAGGAACTCTACCTCCAGAAAGGTTGGGGGGAACCCATATGATTTTGTTTTTTATAGCCAGTGAAAGAACTTATAACAAAAATATGGAATCTATTTTGTTACTGTATTTTGGAAACAAGCCATAAACCATAAAATTCGAATTAACCCAAAAGCAAGTGCCCAACGGCCTACAGAGCAACACACCCTAGTTTCACTGCAACTCCCGCAATGCAAACCTCACCTCTGCTCTCCTCCAGCGTCTGTGCAGTGGCTGGGAACACAAAGAGAAGCTGCAAGGTGACTGTTGGAATTGTGGGCAGGGCCAGCTCCGAGCCACTGCTCCATTTCGCTCCATTCTCTGCTCCTCTTCCTGCTCGTGCGTGATGTCCGTTCCATCAGTCTCATGGGTCCTCTGAACCCCACATGCACGAGGCCAATGACGGTTGATGCCAATGGCAGCTACTCTTGGATTGAGGTCAGCTATGGGAGGCCACATACCAAGAATGCCTGGACCCCCAAAGATGAGACCTTCAGCCCATCCCAGGTTGGTGCCCACTTGGCCAGGATTGACTTGACTCAAGCAGAGAGATAATGAGTGGAATGCCTTTCTTTTTCTTTTTTATTTTAGTTACTGGTTTTTCTAAATTGAGTCACTGTGAGATGTAGTTACAAAGCTGCTCATGATCAGGTTTCAATCATAAAATGTTCCAACACCCATTCCTCCATCAGTGCACATTTCCCACCACCAATGACCTCAGTTTCCCTCCTACCAGCACCATTCCCAGGCTACCTCGATGGTGGGCACTTCTCTCTCTCTCTCTCTCTCTCTCTCTCTCTCTCTCTCTCTCTCTCTCTCTCTCTGAGACTGATCACTATTAAAATGAAATGAATGATCACAATCACGATCACAATCTTCCCGTTCATCATCTATTTGCGAGAGAGGGCACCAGTAATATCGCCATATGTCCTGTATCATGCCAGTAGAGCCAAGGGCATCGGCCTGCTACATCGTAGCAGGCCGATGAAATGAATGATAGCAAAACAATCTTGGTTTCCATTCACTTACTAAAGGTAGTCAAGTAAAGGGCAGAAAGCTATTTGGGAAAGTATCCAAGGGCCTAGCAATAGCACAGTGGGTAGGGCTTTTGCCTTGCAGGCGTCTGACCTGGGTTCAATATCTGGTATCCCACATGGTCCTTCTAGCACCGCCATGGGTAATTCCTGAAGGCAGAGCCAGGAGTAATCCTTGAATATGGCTGGGTATGATCCGTAAAACAAAAAAAAAAAAAAATAAAAAAGAATCCTAATATCACATGGGCTGCATAAATTAATTTATGATTAGATCTACATGAATTTGACTTTTGCAAGGGTACTTTGCTTTCAGTCCAGGTTATTAAAGAATTTATGAGTTTAGATATTTTTAGCTGTGTCGACAGGGTTAAATGAAGTAGGCGTTAGTAACCCCCTTTCAAGACCTCTCACCACAATTCTACCCATTCCCAGAGCCAATGCGGTTCCACGCTCACCATCAGACCTTATTGTATTTCCAAAGGGCGATTTCCCCCTCTAAATTACAGATTGCTTCCCTAATGTTATTGAGAGCATTAGGCATTTATTTCACCCAATTCACTTTGCTTAAGTGGGCTGAATAAAATGAAATTATTTCTAGTAGTGTGCAAAAATGTGGACTAACTGGCTTTGTTTATGGAAATTCCTGTTTCAGGAGCTGGAGGGCTAGTACTGCAAGTAAGACCCTTGTTTTGCATGAAGCCCACCCTGGCGCTCAGCGCTGGTTCATTCTCTAAACATCACTGGGAGTCACTTTTTATGCTCCGGGCCAGGAAAAAGCCCTTGAGCATTGCTAGGTGTCTCCCACCTCCAAACAAAAACCAAAAAAGTCAAAGAAATCTGTATTTTGAAGCATTTGCCAACTTCAGCAATGTAAATAGTGGAAAGAGACAAATATTATTACGTGAGTGAAGTGATTGGCAAAGAGATAAAACAGCTCCTAGTGCCGAGGCTATCTGCGTGTCAAGACCTCTTGGAACTGTAAAAAGCTTCTGACGTGAAACTTGAGAGAAAATAAAACTTCCACAAGGAAGAGGCATAGAGGTTGTTGAAGATAAATAAGCCAATTTCCTCTGTTCTCTGTCCCCATCTTTTCTTCTACCTGGTCTTCTCTCTCCTCTCAGTAAAGTATTAGTCAGGGAAATGTCAAAAGCAGCAAAGCATTTCTTCTCTACTGCATTTGCTACCACCAGAACATCGGACCAGGGTCTTCTCCTTCATGCCAGTCCAAGCCCAGGACCACTGTCACTCGTGCTAACCATACAGGTAAACTCTTAGTTTGAGCGACTCTTGTCATTTCTGCCTGATTTGCTATTCCGCCAAATGAAAGATGCTCATTTCTTTAAATCTTGGAGCAAATGTTACTTTCCTGTTGAAACTATCTGATGAATCACTACTCACATACTCACCATCTCCAAATTCTTGTTCTTTTTTTTTTTTATTTTGGGGCCACAGTCGGTGGTGCTCAGAACTGAGACCTGGCTCTGTGCCCAGGGAAGATCATTCCTGGTGGAACTAGAGGGTTCATACAGGGTACAGAGGACCAATTTCAGGTCTCCAACATGCTAGGCAAATGCCCTACCCGCTGTACTATCACTCTAGCCCCTCTCGTTCTTTATTATTTTTTTTTTGCTTTTTTTGGGTCATATCCAGAGATGCTCAGGGGTTACTCCTGGTTCTGCACTCAGGAATTACTCCTGGCGATGCTCAGGGGACCATATGGGATGCCAGGGATTGAACCCGGATCAGCTGGGTGAAAGGCAAATGCCCTCCCACTGTACTAATTGCTCTGGCCCCCCTCATGTTCCTAATCAGCAGTTTTTCTTAGCACCTTGTAATATACCACGCAATATAATATTCCAATTTTATGGTATATTAGAAGGTGCTAAAGAATAAAGGACCTGTCATGTGATTTTTGTCTCTTCCCATTAAAATACAAATGATGTAAGAAAAGGAATGTTTTCTTTAGTCTTTCTTATTAACGTACTTCATGTATCAAGTCCACATCTACCACCTAATGAACGCTCAGACTTCCTGAGTGATGGCAAGATTAATGTGGTTTTTTTTTATATAACTTTAAATTTCTCTTATTTACAAAATTTTAACTTTCTGTCTCCTCACATATACAGATCGTAAATGCTGACCACAAGATCATACGCTTTTCTCTGTGAAATGGGGATCAGTCCCATCTAACCAGGGGGATCGTTTCATGAATTTAATGAAATTCTGTGTTGAAGACTTATAGCACTTCGCCTGGCATAGAATAAGACGTATTATAGCATGAGACAAGACAAATTTGGACCCCAGTTTAAAAGAGGGCCAAATCTCATGAAAGACAAAGATTTCTAGATCTTTAGATATAATTTGCAAGCCTCAGATTTGTGCAAGAAATTTTTTCTCAAATGTAATTCTATAATGTAACCTACAGGCCTAAAGTTTACAATGTTCCAAGTTTTCCACTTCTTATCTAAAGAAATTTTGTCTCATTTGCACATTTGAAAGCTTCATCATCCAGTTTCTCTTTTCTCCCAGAGGATTAAAAAATTGAAATAAACCATCCCAGTACACAATTTTTCTTAGAATCCAGTGACCCGACCATTACCCTTAGCTAAATGTCAGCCATTACCACTTCCCCTTTATCACTCATAGATAGGCCAGCTCGGGATTTCATCTTGTTCATCACAAAGTCTGCCCTTTCTGGTAAAAGGGCCAGTTTTGAGCCAAGTTTCCAGACTTTTCTCTGCTTCACTGTTCTCACAAGCCTGAGCTTCTATCCAGTCATAGGAAACCTCAGAGCAGTGATGGTAGACCAGCTGACTGCTCAGGCTAAGGAATGAGTTTGAACATCTTCAAGAACTTGAATTGTGTAGCTGAGAAACAATGTCCTAGACAATATCAATGCAATAGAGCCCTATCAGAGACAGTTACAGAAACAACAATAGCAAATATGCATGGTTTAAACTGATCCAATGACGCTAAAGAGACAAAGTCTGAAGGATCTAGCAAGAGCAGACAATACTGCAAGGAAGGATTAAGCTCCCGTCCTTTGGTTCTGTGGAGGTAGTTTCAGGGACCTAGAATGTGTGTCCTTGTTTCACTGTATCACTGTCTTCCTGTTCATCGTTGATTGGCTCGAGCGGGCCCCAGTAACATCTCCATATGTTCTGTCTCATGCTAATAGAGCCCAAGGGCACCTGCTTGCTCCAGGAACATAAAGAGCCTCAACCATTCCATCAGGTCATGGGAATGAGGGCTATAGTTGTTACTGGTATTTGGCATATCAAATATGACACGGGTAGCTTGCCAGGTTCTGCTGTGCGGGTGGCATGTCCCTGTTTAAGATGCCAATTTAAGACTGTGTAATCTGGGCATTTAAACTAGACAAACAGGAGCCAGAGTGATAGTACAGTGGGTAGGGCATCTGTCTAGCATTATGAGCCCACCCTCATGAGGTGGAAGATGGCTATTTCTGAGTCCTAAATTAAGACTTTCATAACTCAGTCTTCCAAATTCTTACCTAGAGTCTGTCCATATAGCAGTACCTAACCACTTCTCTGTCACAGTGAAAGGATTCCACTTTCTCCCCTTTCCTTATTTGGTAAAGGATGTTTCAGGTAAAAAAGGAGGGACTATTCCAGCCACTGAGAATCTAGAAAGAGTGAGAGATAGTCAGTTTTCTTCATTAATATAATAAAAATAAATCAGAAATGAAAAATGATGCAAGTAGCATTATTTTATTGGAAAAAGTGATAGTATGGTACACAAGAACACAGGAGAGAACTCATGCTAATACTTTTTTTAATGAGGCATCATCCTTAGAAAGCAACAAAGAGAAAGCAGTAATTGTTATTGTATGGATAAAATATTAAATACAATCAAATGAAATGGCTTCGCAAGAATGTGACTTGTAACTACAATACTGAACTTTCTCTTTGCATATTAAAGAACCCTGTGGAAAAGAAACCAATTAAAGCAGCCTTGGTAATGCATAGGAGTGTTAGTATTCTTTCCAAGTTTAAATTGCTAGATGATTTTTGGTTCATTTAAAAAAGAAATGTAATGATAAATCTTTTGAATGAGTTAAGTGTAAATTAACCAGAAATACTCATGCTTGGCAATAATTTCTCTCACAAAGTAATTTAGTTTTGTCAGGGTGTTGCTAATTTGAACAAGATGGCCACCCCACACATGACATTCTTGCATTACTAGGAAATTCTTGCTTAATGGCATCATAATTTCCAAAGAATCTTCCAGAAGACACACACATAGTAGTGACATTATCATGACAAGCTCCACGGCCCTCTCTCACCAAAAGCCGCCTGTTACCTCTGACCTTTCGTTCAGAATACATTTTCCCTCCAGAAGAACACAATATTAGTGGGATTAAGGAAGGAGGAAAATATTGTCACAAAATGGAACATCTATGTTACTGAGTCAGTGCTTTCCTTTCTGAGTTTTAGCAGAGGTCTTAATTTTTCACATTAATAGATTATAGATTGTATGTTGTCTTGGGTGAGACTCGTTTCCGTCATTCCTTCTGATTCACATAGAGCAGCTGCTCGCTGGAATAATAGCAACAGGGGATTGATGGACTCACACAGTTGAGAATGGAATAGAAGTTGCGATCATGACATTGCTATAGCGGGAAGGAGCCATGGTTATAAATTACCCCGAAAAGAAAGAAGAGACTGGGCTGGAGAGATAATCCAGCAGGTAGGGCACTTTCTTCATACATGGTTGACTTAGGTTAGATCACCAGCACCATATGTGATTCCCGAGTCCCCAATGAGTGACACATGAGCAAAGAGGAGGTGAAAAGGGAAGAACTATTCCAGCCACTTAGAATCTAGAAAGAGTGAGAAGATTTCTAGATCTTTAGATATAAGCCTTGAGCACAGTCAGCTTTGGTCCAACCAGAAAATTACTAAACTTGCCTTTTCCAATCTTCCACCTTCTGCCCTTTAACCTCCTGACTCTTTCTCTGGCCACACAAACACAGAAAAGGAAGGACATGTGCCTCTGCATTTCGTGTGGTGGGAGATATAACTCATTCCTTAACATTCCTTGGGAAAAACTAGCAGAGAATTTTCATCTAGGGATGAAAGCTAGGAGATACCATCAGAAAAGTGAGAAATTCATTAGAATGTCATGCCAGCCACGATAGTGAGTTTCAAGATGGTGGGAGTGTTGAACACTGAATTCTCCCACTATCTCCGTTCCACTCCTCCTTGCTCTCACGTCTCCGGCTGGGAGTTGAAAACTCTCTATCCCCTAGTCACTAGACGCACCAGTCACTGAATGCACGCTATAATCATCAATGGAGATAATTCACAGCTCACTGGTGCACATCCCATCTCCAGCTCATGGCCACAGAAACGTGGCCTTTGCGGTGACTAGGCAGTGCCAATGCAATATCCTGTGCACTCAGTGTTTAAGGGAATTCCTCCTTTTTTGTGCTTGAAATGACTACTTTCTAAAGGGAGAGAGAGACTAACTTTTATCAGTGCTTCACTGAAATTAAATTCCAAGCTTGTCTTGAGATTACAGAGTGATTATAAACGTGACAGGAGCAAATACATTGAGCAGTTTGAAACAATATGAAATATTGGCACGTTTATGCAACATGTCATGGCACATTAGCAGAAATATTCGGGTTGGACACACCTTATATATACTCATTAAAAAATAATAATTTCCCTCAAGAACATTTTTCCCCAAAAAGAGATCTACAAGTAACTCTGTGTCTCCACATAAAGATGAACTGAGAAACGGAACAACTAAAATTTAAAAACTGGAAAGAAAAAATTATTGTTTTTAAATAAACAATTAGGTCATAAAATTACAAGAAAACTTTGTCTTGTGGTTTATGAATTGGTTCTGAGGGCAATTCCGAGAAAGTCAAATGGTGCGACTAGAAGAAACCTGGGTTAGCTAAGCGCCCACTTGTCCAATGTGACTATCCACGGGGACAGTGCCGCCTCTGGCCGGCTTTGAGACGTCTGCTGCAAAGGCTGTGACTACAACTACACGTGTCCATCACTCAGCAAACTACAGTCGCTTTGTCCAATAATGTGAGGTGCCAGCCTTATTGCAGTCAAAGTAGAATTTTTTTAATTCATAACCATAGCATTATCAATTTTTAATCTCTGGGTGAGTGGGGAATTGAGTGGGATAATTGGGATGCTTTTTCCTCCCGGAGTCCCTGTATTTCCCTCATTTTCTACATGGAGAAGACAGTTCTTTTACAACCAAGGGAGGAAGAAAGGAGAATTACAAGCAGACACTACTTATTCTCAGTGCCTTCTGGGCCCATTAAGCAGTACTATTATTCTTAATGAGGAAAACCAAAATTTCCTTTGAAAATAAAAAGATTTATATAAAAGTCTATAGCCAAACTCTGCTTGGCACCTTATGGAAAAAAATTCTGAGTGACTTTAATAATCCCCAATAGTAAATCAGCACATTTTCATTTTCTCTGCCTTGGTGGCACATTCATTTCTTCTCTTGACTTTCAATGAGTTCTATGTGTGGATGATCCGTCCAGGGGATGGGGATCAAAACCTGACGCAGCAGGAATTCTGTCTCTTCAACTCAAGGTCGCTTCATTGTTTGCAGGGCAGAGAATTCTTTGTTGGCCAGGAAAGCGTTTATTCATTGACTTTTCCATGAAATGCCCATCGGTGTTAATTACGGAGGATTCATTCAGAGAAAAGGCATGGAGGAGGTCTTCACCCCACAAAGACTGTCAAGAACAGAGAAGGTCTGGCCTATGGACGGATTTCTCTCACTCAGAATAATATGAATTGTCCAGCTAGGGCTATAGAGAAGCCGCGCTTTTTCTTTGTTTGCTGAAGTCTCTTTTCTAAATGAGTCACCACTAAAATTATTCTACGTATTTCTTATGCCATTGAAAACCCAACTTGTTCACTGCCTCAGGGATGCTCCTCTTTGTTCCTCTTCGGCATAGTGGCTTCTGACTCGGGTATGGAGATAAAACCTGGTGTAACTGTCTTAGATTGGTTGGGGTGTTGTTTTGGGGTCATACCCAGCTGTAATCAGACCTGACTCTTAGCTCTGCACTCAGGGGTCACTCCTGGAGTGCTCGGGGACTATATGGGATGCCAGGAATTGAACCTGTGAAACCAACATTCAGGGCAAGTCCCCTACTCACTCCACTCCCTCTGGCTCCTGTTTCATTAATGTTTTTCATTAACAGAAGAAAGAAGTTAGATTCTTCTGTTTTTCAGCATCTTTCCAGTTCTATAAGAAACTCTTATGATCAGGACATCCACAAACCCTAATATTCTCTAAGCATTCATGTCTGTAGTCTGCCTTTTATGATGAGAATATTCTCAGCATTACAACACTGTTAAAAGCACACTAGTCCAGACATTATTAGCAGGACAGTTAACGAGAAGTGAAAATCTGATTTTGTCAGTGGAAGTTAATTTAGTGGAGAAAGAACCAGTGGAGATGAAGAGCTGGAAATATTTGCTGAAGTAGGGAGGAGACTGAGGGACAGGTTAGGATTTTTTTTTACAGAATACAGTTTTATTCTAATTTTCTCAGCCTTCCTGTTAGGCAGATGCTATTATTTAAGTTGGAAACCATCTCAGAGTGAGGAAATTATGCTCTCAGGTACATTAGAGGATGAGCAGAGGTAAGACTTGAATCCAAGTCTGCCAGTCTCCAGAGCACATGCTCTGACCGTCAGAGACTTGGAGAGTCAGTGTCCCTGAGGTCAGAGGTCATCTCTCACTGGTGTACTATGGGAAATGACTCCTATTTGACTCCATTTCGTCTTTAACTTCTTTTTTGTTATATTTTATTATACCACCGTGAGATATACAATTACAAAGAAGTTCATGTCTGGGTTTCGGTCTCACAGTGTTCCAGCACCCATCCCTCCACCAGTGCCCACTTCCCAGCACAATGTCCCCAATTCCCTCTCCCTTCCCTAGCCTGCCTCTATGGCAGGTTCTTTATCGCTTTTCTCTCTCTTTATCTCTCTCTCTCGTCCTTCTCTTACACACTGGATTACAATACATACATTGATAGGTTATCATGTGTATCTTTTTGCCTATATTCAATGCTCAGTTCTAGGCTGGTATTATCACTTTCAATGATTATTAGCACACAGTTCTCTTCTCCGTCTTACCTAACCTCTGACTCCCACACATTTTTGGTAGATTCCACCTTTGATATGATGTCCTGATCCATGTTTTTGCCTGACCTTCGATATTGGTTTCATTCTATCTATCTATCTATCTATCTATCTATCTATCTATCTATCTATCTATCTATCTATCTATCTAATGGAAATAAATGCTGTAATTCTATATCTGTCTTTTTTCTTCTGGCTAATTGCACTCAACATGATCCTCTCCATGTCCATCCATTTATAGGCAAATTTCATAACTTCATTTTTTTCCTAACAGCTGCACAGTAATCCATTGTGTAGATGTACCAGAGTTTCTTTATCCAGTCATCAGTTCTTGGGCACTCTGGTTGTTTCCAGGTTCTGGCTATTGTGAATAGTGCTGCTATGAAAATGAAAGTATAGATGGTGTTTCTGTTGCATGTTTTTGGCTTCCCAGGGTATATTCCCAGGAGTGGTATGGCTGGGTCAAATGGGAGTTCAATTTCTAGTCTTTGGAGGAATGTGCATATTGTTTTCCCAAAAGGCTGCACCAGTCAACATTCCCACCAACAACGGATGATAGTCCCTTTTCCCCGCATCCACACCAACATTTGTTGTTCTTGCTCTTTTGGATACGTGCCAGTCTCTGTGGTGTGAGATACTATCTCATTGTTGTTTTGATTTGCATCTCTCTGATAATTAGTGATGATGAACATTTTTTCATATGCCTTTTGGCCATTTGAATTTCTTGCTTGTTGAAGTTTCTGTTCATTTCTTCTTTCCATTTTTTGATGGGGTTGGCTGCTTTCTTCTTGTAAAGTTCTGCCAGTGCCTGATATATCCTAGATATTAATCCCTTATCAGATGGTTATTGAGTAAATATTCTTTCCCATTCTGTGAGGTGCAGAAGCTTTTAAGTTTCATGTAGTCCCATATGTTTATCTTTGCTGTTAGTTGCTTTGTTAGTGGTGTTTGATCTTTTAAGATGCCTTTAGCTTCAATGTTGTGGAGGGTTTTTCCTATGTTTTTTTAATGTACTTTATGGATTCAGGTCTGATATTAAGATCTTTAATTCATTTTGATCGGATTTTTATGCATGGTGTTAGACAGAGGTCCAAATTCTCTTTTTTTTACATGTAGCTGCCCAGTTTTCCCAGCACCACTTGTTGAAGTGGCTTTCCTTGCTCCATTTCGCACTTTTTGCTCCTTTATCAAAGATTAAATGATCATGTGTTTGAGGATGGGTGTCAGGATACTCAACATTTCATAGGTCCATTCCATAGGTGCACAGGTCTGTTTTTATTCCAATACCATGCTGCTTTAGTTAATACTGCTTTGTAGTACAATTTGAAGTTGGGAAAGGCCTCCCATCTTCTTTTTCCCAAGGAATGCTTTAGCTATCCGTGGAGGGGTTATTATTCCATACAAATTTCAGGAGGAGTGTTTGGTCAATTTCTTTGAAGAATGTCATGGGTATCCTTATAGGTGCAGCATTAAATCTTTACAAAGCTCTAGGGAGTATTAGCATTTTGACAATGTTAATTCTCCCCATCCATAAGCAGGGAATGTGTTTCCATTTTCTCATGTCCTCTTTTATTTCTTGAAGCAGAGTCTTGTAGTTTTCTTTGTACATGTCCTTTACACATTTGGTTAAACTGAATCCTAGGTATTTGGTTTTCTGTGGCACAACTGTGAATGGAATCATTTTCTTAATATCCCTTTCTTCTCTTTCGTTATTTGTATATAGGAAAGCCACCGACTTTGGGGGTATTGATTTTGTATCCTGCCACTCTACTGTAAGTATCTATTGTTTCTAAGGTTTTTTTTTGGTAGAGAGTTTAGGGTTCTCTAGGTATATCATGTCATCTGCAAATAATGATAGCTTGACTTCTTCCTCACCTATCTGGATACCCTTAATGTTCTTTTCTTCTCTGATTGCTATGGCAAGTACTTCCAGTACTATATTGAATATAAGAGGTGAGAGAGGGAACCTTATCTTGTCCCTGATCTTAGGGGGAAGGCTTTCACTTTTTTCCCCATTTCCCAACTGAGAATTCTACTCGCTGTGGGTTTTTGGTAAATGGCTTTGACTATATTGATGAAGGTTCCTTCAATTCCCATTTTTTGGAAGGTTTTAATCATGAACGGGTGTTAAATCTTGTCAAATGCTTCTTCTGCATCTATTAATAAGATCATATGGTTTCTATGTTTTCCCTTATTGATATGATGTTTTATGTTGATTGACTTGTGAATGTTGAACCATCCTTGAATTCCCGCGATGAATCCTATTTGGTCATGATGTATAATCTTTTTGATGAGCCTTTGGGTTCTGTTTGCTAATATTTTGTTGAAAATCTTAGCATCTGTGTTCATCAAGGAGATTGGTCTGTAGTTTTCTTTCTTTGTGTTGTCTTTGCCTGCTTTGGGTATCAGGGTGATATGTGCCTTGTAGAAGCTGTTTGGGAGTTTCTGTTTCTTCTATTTCCTGGAAGAGCTTGAAAAGGACTGGCAGTAGGTCCTCCTTAACGGTTTGGAAGAATTCACTAGTGAATCCATCTGGGCCTAGGCTTTTGTGATTGGCTAGATTTTAATTACTGTTTCAATTTCCTCGATGGTGATAGGCTTATTCTTGTTTCAGCCATGGGAGGTTGTAGGACTTCAGGAATTTATCCATTTCTTCTAGGTTCTCATGTTTCATCGCATACAGACTCTCAAAGTAACCTCTGATGGTCTTTTCTGTGGGTTCTGTTGTGGTTTCCCCATTTTCATTTCTGATTCCATTTATTTGGGTTCTCCCTTTCCCCGGACATTATATATATATATTGCAAACACGTTGGTAACTAATGGATCAGGATAGAAGCAGAAAATCAGTGGTGCTGTGGCAGGACTGAGAAAGCCCCTGAGATGAATTATCTTTTCTTGTGTGTAATAACACAGAAGTCAAATCCATATGCTGATTAAAAAGAAAAGGTAAAGGAAGAGGAGGGGCTCAGAGATTTGAAGAGAGTGAAGAAAGATAGAAATAGTTGCGGAAAGTGTGTGAACCTATTAATTGCCTGGTAAAATTGCTGAGAACAGTTGAGAGTCTGGCAGAATTTGTGAGCATGAATTTACAGTCATGCCAGTTGAGTTTTGACATAGGGGAAGATCACTGACTTAATCTAATGTTAGAGGCTTCCCAGGTGAATGCAGCCAAACTGACCAAGGGCCAATGAAGTCAAGAAATCAGCAAGACAGCAAGTGAAGTAGAGTAGCAAAGAATCTAATCCAAGGCAGACTGTGAGATAGAGAGAGAAAAAGGAGGCAGAGAAAACAGGAGACTGCCATGTCAGGAAAAGGAGCTAGGTCAATGATCCATAGTTCCAGATGGGTTGAAAAAGCAGATATGAGAGAAATATTTCAGGAAATCTGGAAGGAGAGGGAGGGTGTGTGGGGGGGCGGGGAGGTGGGGAGGGAACAGTCAGTGACACCATCAACATTCCACTGAATGTGAACAAGTTTCTAAGTAATGGGGTACACAATGACACATATGTCTTCTATAGCATACCATTGTAATAGTGCTCTTCAGACAGTCTCTTTACTGACTTTGCAGAAGCTGTTGCCATGTTGTGAACATGTGGGTCCAGGTGATAAGCATCTGAAGTATTCAGTAGAAACCAAGGCATTCATCCAGACGTCCGGAGAAACTGCACATTGTCAGCAACCACGGGGTTTGAAAGCAGATCTGCCTTCATTGAGACAAAGTTCCAGCCAACACCTTTAAAGCTGCATCAGAGCCCTGACGCCAGACCTCCGCCCCTAATTCAGAAGCTAGAGAATAACAAAAGTACTTTGTTCTAGATTACTACTAGGAGCTTCATGCTAGTGTTACAAGGCTCATTCAGTTGTGTGTGTGTGTGTGTGTGTGTGTGTGCATGCGCGTGCATGTGCGTCTCTGTCTGGGGGTAGTGGTGACTGGATGAATGTGGGAGAAATGAGGATGACTTAGAGACACTTAGCTGTTATTTTCAGTTCTCCAATCACCAATGCATTTTTATGCTTTGAACTTCAGACCTTTTACTTTTCTGGTGGTGCTGGGAATTTACCCCTGGTGCCTTACCCCATACAGGGCAAGTGCTCTCCCACCAAACTCCATCCCTGGCCTTTGAACTTCTGATTTTAAAGACTTGGAATAAAAGAAGATACTGAAGACTTTCAGTGCAAATGAAAGATAGATGGTGGTCTCTGTTAGTGAAAAGCAAAGCATGAAACTGGAAGATTTTTATTCAGAATAAAGCAGTAGAAAGCAGCCCAACTCCCTGAGCACCCTGTAGTGAGTACACAGAGCAGAATCTGGGGGCTGTCTGTGTTGGTAGAACAACTCTGTGATCTGTACACTCTAGGATCAAGGGAAATTTTCTTCACTTGGCTGAAGCATTGCATCTCATAGTGTCGAATATCATTCTTGTAGGATAGCTACAACAAGTAAATGAAATATCACAAGCAATGTAGTTGCTACACCTTGTGAAAAGGGCTCAAATATGATTCTTTCTACTAGCATTTCACACAAGAAATGAAGGTTTCACAAAAACATTTGGTCAAAGAGATTCAAAGCCTAAAGCAGAGCTTACCAAAGTGGGTAGTACTAACCCCTACAGTGGGGCATGGAAATAACCCAGTGGGCATTAGGAGCCTTGGGTACAATGGTACAATTGTGGGGAGGAAACACTTTCTGTTTGCTTAGAAATATATATATGTATATATTTTTATTTATATATATTTATATGTAAATGCATATTTTATTTATATACTAATTTATATATTTATATATTATTTATATCTATTTATTTATATATTTTATATATAAAATATATATTCACAATGAGTCAATACATTTTTAAAAGATACACGGTTCATCAATAAATGCTGGATTTAGAGATGACTACAAGAGTATGCTACCCGACGGCAGAGCCTAGCAAGCTACCCATGTTGTATTTGATATGCCAAATACCAGTAACAATTATAAACCTCATTCCCATGACCTGATGGAATGGTTTGAGGCTCTTTATGTTCCTGGAGCAAGCAGGTGCCCTTGGGCTCTACTTGCATGAGACAGGACATATGGAGATGTTACTGGTGCCCGCTCGAGCAAATCTATTGTGATACAGTGATATTTTATACATATAATATATATTATATACGTATATATTTCCAGACAGAGAGATAATACAGGCATTAAGCATTTGCCTACCAGTTATCTGATCCCAACTGGTTCCTCTAAGTACCACCAGGAATAAATCCCTAACACAACCCTGTGTGGCCCAATGCCAACCCCAATCCCATCACAGGATGAGATTTGGGGGGTGGGGCAGGGCGGCAAGCTACTGTAACCTCTGGTCTAGAGGCAAGGGTTTCACATCACACAGGCAACAAAGAGAGAAAGCTTTTAGAAGATTTCTGCTGGGTGAAGGATATAGCACTCAAGCCTCCATGGAGAAGAGCACAGAGGGGCTTGTGAGATTCTTTATACTCCAGCAGAAATGACAAGAAAAAAATCCCCATCTAAAGAGAACGCTAGATTACAAACCTCTAGAACACAACTCTGGATTTCAGAAATATGAGCTCATTTTCCCCTGAGGAAATAATCTGTCAAAGACCATACCTCCTAAGATCAAGACACTTGTAAGCTTCCTCTCCTAACTGGGAGAGGAGACTTCATTTTAGAAGTGCTCTTCCTGAGAAATAAGGGCTGTTAGGTTGGTCTCACAGGCCAAGCCCACAGTTTTCCAGGATGAAATAAAACTATTCCTCCTCAGGTACTTATTAATCATCTGAAGCTATTCTTTAAGAGCAATAAACAATGCACAGATGGTGATTAGGATAGGATTATTTTTCATGGGAAAATAAAGTCTGGCTCAATATGTTCTGCATTTATGTTCCCAAGAATAAACCCACAATCCGCCAGTCCTTCACGAAAAAGAAAAAAAAATCATCTGTTTTAAAGGCCGTGGAATCCTGACATTTGGGTTCATTTACACTTACCACTCTCCAAATATATTTCAGAAACTAGCTGATATTTGAGAATACATTTTTCAGATATTTTAAATAGGAAAATCACATTTTATGTAAGGTAAATAAACCAAAACACCAAAAGACTGGATCTTCTTGGAACCTATGGTTTTATGAAATACAAATCGTTTAAGGTTGGAACATGTTCTCTTATATTGCACATTCATTTTAAATTGATGCAAGTAAAAATATCTGCAATGTCTACCAAATATCCAGGTGTTTACAACTGCTAATAAATGAGTATGTTTGCAGAACTTCGGGCCTGTAGGTAGGACCTAAAATTGAAACATGTTTCCAACAAAAAACTAAAGACTTTCCTTCTAAATAAACCACTCATTTTGAAATAAAAGGACACGTGCAGCTCATGATTTTAAAATCAGGCAGAATCTGTGGTCTCAAACCACACCATGCAAATAACTTTTTAGCTATATCACATTCTATCAAAGCAGATATGTTGTTGCCTTAGATGTAATGATTTCTTTGGCCCACAATTATAAATGCTGAGTTTTTGTTTTTGTCTCTCAGAACATTCTTTCACAAATATATCCGTCTCCTTCCAGACCAAATAACCACAAGACTATTGCAAACCCACATTCTAAACTATATGATAAAGGAGTTTATAACAAAGACTTTTCTTCAGGACACTTTATTTATAACACAAATTATGTTTACTGTTTATTTTTAATGTTTAAATTATCATGCATTTAGATCTGATCAAGCAAGTCATACTGCGCTTATTCCTATTTTGAAAGAAATATTTTTGCAGATTGTCAAATTGCCAAAATTCTACACAGTTAGTATCTTTAAGGATTGCATCTCTATCTTGACTAAGGTAGCCTGTTTTCAATAAATAAGTCTTAATTTTTTACATTACTAGTAAATTAAACACATCAGAAATAGAGCATGTTTTCACTCAATCATTAGGAAATGTTCATTTGCATATGTTGTTTTGGTGGCTTAGTTGCCAAACATTTAGCTAAATGATAAATAGATACACATTGAGGAACTAAACTTTCTTACAGGGTGGTCTTGATATGAGTCAAAGTCAGAAAATTAATGCCTAGTTTCCAAAACACCTAATGCACACAAAAGTAATTAATTCTATAGCTGTGTGGGCTTCCAATTCTGAGAATTTATAATGTCTTCCATATTTTATTAATTGTTTACATGGTTAAGGTATTATACTTTCTCACAACATTTACGTAGGATTGAGATACCAATGAGTAAATTTGCTTGATGTAATCATTAATTACTAAGTCATCTCAGTTGTAATCATTCTGTTTCTGAGGTAATTTCATGATGTAGCCTGTTTTCCATTATTTTATAATTAAGTACCATTTCTGCACACCCTCTTGTCCCATTAGCTCATCCTTCCAGTCCCTTCAAAGGAAAATGTTGTAGCAAATTACACCAACTGAGGCTGGTTTGGATAGTATAAGAAATTGACATTTACAAAAGCAACTCTTTAGCATGTATTATAAAAATAACAGTTCAAGTAACTACTATTAAGTAAGATTATTAAAATGGGCTTGAATTGATAAGACTCAATTCTAAGAGACACAACATCTGACCTTCATGAGAAATTTACAAGAGTTCTCTTGTCTGTAAATACTCAAGAATCTTCATTACAATCCAGTTCCTCTCACGGCCACTGAATTTAGTCAATGGGCAGAGAACAAAGCAGTCAACTGCAGATAGTCAATTGAGAGCCAACAGAGTGTTCAAGATTCCAAGACACGAACAAAATATGGATTTGCTACAACAAAAGACAGGGGCAGGTCACAGCCCCTGCAATTGGGGTCAAGGGCAGTGAAGGCTGCAGATAGTATCCATTGGACTCAGACATCATCCCATCATGATGTCATGATGCAGACATGAGTAAGGACCAATTGTTACTATTGAGTCAAGACCAACTCTGTATGAAAACTTACGCAAATGCCATCCGCTAATTGGTGTGGCTGTTTACATCTACTGATAAAACTGAACTCAGTTGAATAAGTAAGTATAACATGTAAATCATGAGGAATAGGCATAATTGATGTGCAATCTTTAAAATTGGTTTAATAAAAAGCTATATATACACCCTAATAATCACAATGCAGTATGGATAAAATATAAACAGAAAAGGATGCAAATAACTCAATTATAAAAATACAGCTTTGCTATATATGAACTCAAATATTAAACCACAATTATTTGTATCCACATCATGTTTACAAAAATTTATCATAAGAAAAAAGTTTTTAAAAAGCAATACCATGCTGGTGGGAGTGCCGACTAGTCCAGCCCTTTTGGAAAACAATATGGGCATTCCTCCAAAAAGCTAGATATTGAGCTCCCATTTGATCCAGCAATAGCACTCCTGGGAATATACCCTAGAGACCGAAAAACACATAGCAGAAACACTATCTGTACTTCTTTATTCATCTCTGCGCTATTCACTATAGCTAGAATCTGGAAACAACCTAAATGCCTGAGAACAGAGGACTGGCTAAAGAAACTGTGGTTCATCTACACTATGGAATACTATGCGGCTGTCAGAAAAGATGAAATTATGAAATTTACCTGCAAATGGATGGACATGGAGAATATCATGCTGAGTGAAATTAGTCAGAAGGAAAAGGACAGATATAGAATGACTGCATTCATTAATAGGATATAAATAGATACCAGTGTTTTACTAAATATGGGAAATGGTAATGGCAGATTAAAATTCACCACTGAATATACACAAAGAGACTTAAGTGATAAACTCTAAATATCTGCAGGGCTAGCCACAATGTGTAAAATAAGAGGGAGAGAGATGCAGAGACAGAGAGAGAGATAGAGAGAGAAAGAGAGGAAACTGGGGTACCTGCTATTAAGGCGGCCTGGGGGCGGGAGGGGAGGGGTACATTGGTGGTGGAAATGGGGCACTGGTGGAGGGATGGGTGCTGGAATACTGTATTACCAAGAACCAATTATGAACACCTTTGTAATTGTATGTTTCACGGTGGTATAATAAAAAAATTTAAAAAAATAATAAAAAAAAAAAAATAAAAAGCAATACCAACAAAGCAAACAATCTATCTTTCTTGACCAATGTATAATTAGCACATTCTTAAAATATGACTTTGTTTACCAAGCAAAAACCAGTGAACAAAAAAGCAAATGCAGGCCCGAGATGCAGAACAGGCAGATTAAGGCATTTTCCTTTCACGCAGCCAGTGCTGGTTCCATCCCTGCACACTGCATGTGTCCCCGAGCACTTCCAGAAGTGAGCCTGAACACAGAGCCACAAGCACCGTTGAGCACCACTGGGTGTAGACAAACACTTTTCCCAACAAAAGTTAACTCTAAGAACTTAATATGGTCATCATTTTATAATATATACTTAATCGAACCATCATTATACAACTTAGTATAAATGGCATTTTAATTGTCAATTATACCTCCATAAGCAATATAGCCCTTCTTTTATAAATCTTTTAAAAATTTATTGACTCACTGTGAGGCACATTTTACACAATTGGGTTCAAGTTGTACAATGTTTAGGCACCAATGTCCATTTCCTTCCGCCATTGTCCCCAGTTTCCCTCCCCACCCCCAGCCTGCCTCTATGGCTGACATTTTTCTTTTTTCCTTTACAACTGTGTTTTGCAGTACTCTTACTGAAAGGGTAATTACTTTACCTCCTTCCAATACCCGGTTCTTGTCCAGAGTGACCATTTCCCACTATGACTGTCATAGTGGTCCCTTCTCCCACCTAACCTAAAATGTGCAACGCTACAGAAATTTGCATATCATCCTTCTGCAGGGGCCTGCTCACCTTCTCTGCATTATTCCAATTTTCAGCGTATGCGCAGCAGAAGTGAGAATGCAATATAAATTTTCTTGCTTTCAAAACTCAGGGCCCTCTTGTTTTCTGTTCATTCTCTGGGTTTCTTGCCTTGGAATCAAATTCTCCTTAAACTTGGTACATTTTCGATGTCAGTAGATAAAATGCCACTCACAATGCCCTGATTCTTTAGAATTTATACACTATTACTATAAAAAAAATCGATTCATCTCTCCTTATTCGTAAATGCTAACTCAATATTCTTAACAGTTTTATTTTAAGAAAAAAAATATATTTCAGAAAATGGCAAGCATATAACGTAAAGCAAATAATACATAGGCACCAGATGATAAAGGCTATTGTAGAGCTTTGCTATAGAAATTGCACTTCATTCTAAATTCACTAGGAAGCTTCTATATAACTTAATCAGGAGTAGGGAGGAGGAGATTAAATGAAACAACTTTTGTTCTGTGAAAGTCCACACAGTGGCTGTGGGTAGTATTCAGGAAAGATTAGTTGTGGAAATCTTAATAATTCTTGCAGGAGCTCTGGTAAGAAACTACAGAGCCCCCAATAAATAATGGGCCTTGACGATAATCCACAAGACTTGTTAAAAACATTAAAAGAAAGATTAAAGATGTTTTTGGTCTTTTTTTTAATATTTTATTATACCACCATTAGATATGCAATTACAAAGATGTTCATGTTAGGTTTTCAGTCATACAGTGTTCCAGCACCCATCCCTCCACCAGGTACCCATTTCCCACCACCAATGTCCCCAGTTCCCTCCTCCATCCCCCAGCCTACCTCTATGGCAGGTTCTTTATCGCTTTTTTTCTCTCTCTTTATCTCTCTCTCTTTCTCTCTCTCTCTTCCTTCTCTTATGCATTGTGGCTTGCAATACATACATTTAGAGGTTATTGTGTATATCCCTTTACCTATATTCAATGTTCATTTCTAGGCTGGTACTATCATTTTCAAAGATTATTAGCACACTATTCCCTTCTCTGTCTTACCTAACCTCTGACTCCCACACACTTTCAGCTGAGTCCACCTGTTGACAAGGCCTCCTAATCCATGTTTTGCCTGACCTTGTATATTGGTATCATACTATATAGATTAAAGATGTTTTAATAGATAAGTTTACATAGTAACACACTGTCATTAAAAAAATCTTATATTAACCCCACAAATCAGCCATATTGTATGCCCCTAACATGGTTAAATAAAAGCAAAATAGAACAGGAGGTTTCTTTGTGCAGTGTCGCAAATTGAACCCAGGTCCTCACACTTGTAAATAATATACACACAGCTACATTCCCAGTCCCTGATTCTTTAAAATTCTTATTGAGCTTCTAGAATTTTGTTAATGAAACTTCAGTAAATATGAGGTAACAGAAAATACAGAGACAGTGAAAGATCTTTAAGGGGTCGCCATGTGGCTGCAATCAGAAAGCTCTACAGTATGATAGTGCTTTAGTATAAATGGCCTGACTTATCCATGAAAAAAATGGAAAGGAGAAAACAAAACAAAAAACCTTTAAAGGTGGAGGACTCAACACGTTTTATCAATGAAATGCAGTATGTAGTTGTAGTTTCCAATTTCGAACAATCTACTACAAAAAAAAAGAAAAAGCAAGAAAAATCATAGAGATATAAATATTTATTGTATACATTAATATATTATTAAGAAATTATTAGTTTTGATGGTAAAGTTTTGGTGCCTCTATTTTGAATACATTTTCTTTGAGAAATGCATACTAAAGAATTTACCGATTAAATGATATAACATCTGGAATTTGTTTTCAACTATCTTATTCAGAGAATCAGAAGAAGGAGGCATACAGATGAAACATATTAGCCATTATTGGTTATTGTTGAAGCTCAGTGACAGGTAAATTATGCTGTGGCTACCAAAAAAAAAAATGATTTTACTAAAGTATTTGTCGTGATAAAGTGAAAGGGATGAGAAAGTGAAAAGAAATATGTCTGAGCAATATCAAGAACTCTGGACATGCAAGTGAAACATATACCAGGAGGTCTTGTCAAAGGTGGAAATTATCACAAACGTGTGGGAGTCAGAGGCTAGGTAAGACAGAAAATGGAACAGTGTGCTAACAATTGTTGAGGGTACTAATGCCAATCTAGAACTGAGCATTAAATGCAGAGACAAAAAGATACACATGACAACCCTTTAATATATGTTCTGTAATCCATAGTCTGGAGGGAAGGAAAAGAGAAAGAGAGAGAAATGGAAAGAAATAAAGAACCTGCCATGGAGGAGGGCTGGGGAGGGGGAGGGAATCGGGACGTTGGTGGTGAGAGATGGGCACTGGTGGAGGGATGGGTGCTGGAACACTGTATGACCAAAACCCAAATATGAACTTTTTAATTGTATATCTTTGTAATTGTAAAAATAAAAAATTAAAAAAAAAAAGAAGTCTGGACATGAAGGCTGACTGGTAGTTAGAAGCTGGATACTCAGTCAGTCAAGATGGGAGCTAGAAGCAAAGAACAGACTTCAAGTTTAAGATGAACCATTTGGTTCAGGGCAATGTCGAGCCAGGAATACCAGGCGGACATCTAAGTGGAAGGTCACTATATGAAGCAGAGAAGAAGATCAAGGGTTTAAATCTAGGGTATTGAAACATGTAAGGTATAAAGAGAGGAAGTGGAGAATTAGAAGGAATATCCAGGTAAATAAAGAGAAAGAAAATTGATATTGCAGTTACTGAAACAAGATAAAACACAGTTTTATAAAGTAATTGACCAACATAAATTAAAGAATTAATTGTAATTTATGGGGGTCGGAAATTAATCCCTTAAGTTGAGCAACTAATAGTAACTGAGACCAGTTGAGATTATCAACAACATATGAATAAACCTCTATCCCATGGATGCATTGAGTGTCTGCCCATTGAAGGGGGTGGGTACACTCTAGAACCCAGAAGAGTGTAAGAGGGAGCTTAGCAATGACTGGCCTATTTCAACAAAGTTCGAAGAAGTAAAAGCAAGTGAAATCCAATGAAGCAGAAAAGATACAGCCCAGAATACACGACAGCGTGTGACAGCAATCAAAGTGGCTGCCATTTTGCCTTCTAGAACATGAAGGGTTAGAAACCCAAGGATGCAGATGGCCCGTCACAGAGCAGGAGGTGCCCTGAAAACAGAAGCCTCTATTGAAAGCCTGTGCGCTCTCCCTCCTTGTATGCCAATACACGGCAACCAGGTGTTACCCTCCAGGCCAATTTTTTTAGAAAGTGGAAGAAGGGTGTTTTATGTGTTTTCTAAATAAATTTAACATTGTGAGTAGCATAAACAAAAGAAGTAACTGTTGCCATTGGAGCCCGTGCGTGTGTGTGTGTGTGTGTGTGTGTGTGTGTGTGTGAGAGGGGGTGGGGGGGGGGGGGAGGTAGGAGGGAGGAGAAGAAGCCAGAGGCATGATTGCACGAGGCAATAGCGGAGCAGGGGGAAGGTTTGGGCAAAGCTCTGGAGACCTAGATGGAGGCCAGATTGGGGAGGGGGCCTGCTAGAGAAACTTTTAGTTTGGATCCCAATTCAGAGAAGGCGAAAGGAAACACACCAGAACAACAGCTTGGCAGCTACTTTGCAAAAGGAGTATTGATTAGTGAAGACCCAGCTCCAAGGAAGCTAAATGACAGAACTGATGGTAAGAAACCGAGAGTCCCCACTAGCTGAGTAAATGGGTCTACATTTTTAAATAAATCAAATTAGTTATTAAAATCCTTCTCTCCTCCCTCCCTCTCTCTCTCCCTCTCTCTTCTCTCTCTCTCTCTCTCTCTCTCTCTCTCTCACACACACACACACACCTTACACACCGTGCATAAGAGACATCTGCCAAGATAAATCGGGACACTATTTACTTCCACACCCAAAACAAGGAAAAGTTAATATTACGTTTTCAATGAGAGCTAACAAACGGGAGGTGTTAGAAATGACGTATGAACACTGCACATCTAGTAAGTTTCCCAAAGGTGTTGGTCCCCAGCTTGTTGTCAGATCTTTCGGGTTCTGGTGCAAGAAAGAGGACTCTAACCCGAGCTGGAGAGTGGTACCTGGAGTTCAAAGAAGCTAAGAGCTGACGTTCAGAAGGCAAAGTTCTGAAAAGGAACAGCTGCACAAAAGGAAAAAATGCTGTGGCCATCTAAAGCGATGTGCCTTAGGTTTTCCTTTTTTAGAAGCTTATACCTGAGGTAAAGGAAAGAAGCACTTAAAGGAACAGACACCAAGAACCCGGGCAGGTTCAAGAAAGGTTCATGTCTAAAAGAGCCAGAAGGAAATTTCTTAATTCTAGGAATCTGGGTAGAGCACTGGCAAGGGTAATGCCTAAACTGTGGAGGAACACGACCTTCAAGGTGGTTAGGGTTTCTCCTAGTCTACTCTAGCTAGGTTTCTCCTAACCTGGTTACTGGCGGGCCTCAAAAGTCAAACTATAACCAAGCAGTCTAACTGCACTTCAGAGCAAAGCTCACAATATTTATCAGAACAGAATATTAAGCATTAGCAAGGTGGGCACTGCAATTGAAGGAGGGTAGTATAGGCTACAATAAGAATAAAAATCAAAGGAGAGAAATAATTCCAAAACAGGCATTGATTATAGAATTGTCAGACCAGGACATTACAAAACACTTACTGTAACCATCTGTATATTTCAGAATGTAGGATTAAAAAGTAGGAAGGTTGGGCCAGAGCTATAGTTCAGCAGGTAGGGTATTTGCTTTGCATGCAGCCGACCCCGGTTCCATCCCCTGCATTCCATATATAGTCCCCCACACAGTGCCAGGAGTAACTCCTGAGCATCACTGGGTGTGACCCAAAAAAAAAAAAAAAAAAAAAAGTGGCAGGTTGTCGGGGATGCCGCTGGGGTCCCCGGATAGTGTCAGGACAGAAGTTCTCTTCTACCTCTGAGAACGCCGGGAAACAGATAAAACTCACAAGTCCGGGCGCAGTTCCAGAAAGGCTTTTAATAGTACAAAAGCTCTTCCACAGCAATCTAGTATAATGAAAGTACTCTAGTTCTGGGGCCGGAGTGATAGCCCAGCGGTAGGGCCTTTGCCTTGCATGCGGCCGGCCTGTGCTGGCCCGGTTCGATCCTTGGCATCCCATATGGTCCCCAAAGCACCGCCAGGAGTAATTCCTGAGTGCAGAGCCAGGGGAGTAATCCCTGAGTGTCACCGGGTGTGACCCAAAAAAAAAAAAAAAAAAAAAGTACTCTAGTTGTACTCTAGTTCTGGTCCGAACTTAGACCATACAAGAGGAGCCTAAGTCTCCCACCAAAGAGAGGATCTCACCTGAGAGGAGTCCTACCCAAAAGAAGGAGCAAAAGGCTAAGGGGCCTCAAGTCAGTCCCCTTATATACACCACAGTAAGGGAGAGAGGGAGGTTTATGTCAACAAAGAACCCTAAACAGAGGGTAGAAGGGTGGTGCCACACCCTATTACAGGTATAAACAAAGGTTACCCAAGGACTAATCCCTTCTTCGGGAGATTATCTCTTATGTAAAACACTGGAGAGAGAAAGGGGCCTGGTATAAAGTAATACGTCCTCATTTCATGAGCTTCATGTAATAAGATGGTAGCCACAAGGTCCTTCTTATTTATTATCTGCACCAGGGTGATTCTGAGTATCTTGTTCTCCATATAGTGAAAGGGTCACACTCACCTGCTTGAGAGCAAACTAGTATGATCCTTCCTATAATCTTCCTCTAGTCTCAACGTAGCCAGGGTGGTAGTCTCCTGGTAAATTCTAACTCTCCCACGCTGGGGCAGTGGGTATAAAGAGGAGCTGTGCCCAATCTAGAAAACATAGAAGTCTTAGTAGATGTATAACAAGTTCGAAGTTATTCAGAGTCAAGGTGACTTCTCTTGTCAGGGTGACCCTCTAGCAGTGTTTACATAGAAGAGAGGTCTCATTAGAATGAACCTTGGCTTAAGTAGATTAAGCTGTGAGTGGGCAAAACAGCAAAGCTCCCAAACTAGCTAAACCTGTCATCCAACAGCAGGTAATTGCAAAGGTTTTTGAAATTCCAACTAAATTTAAATGAAAATTCAACTTTAATTAAAAATTTAGTTAAAAAATGCAATGTGAAAATTCGTTTTCAAAATGTTCACGTGGAAGTGACTTTTCCTGTGCTTGTGGGTTCTTGAGAACTGTATGAAAGATTTGCATACTAAACTCAGAAGATGGAAAGTCAGTTTACTGTGCAGATGGTTCCAGGTCCCTCCCCAGACGTCCAGGTCTCTCATTAGCCATGAACAATTTCCTGGGCCTGTCGGGTCCCATGAACGCTGCCAGTCCCATGAACGACTTCCCTGTCCTATCCCACGCAGCCTACTTGCCTCCGTGAACCGAATCTGCTCCCTACCCAGAGTGTGCTGTCCCGTGGATGTGTGCTGTCCACGGCCACCTGCCTGGGCCAGATCCCTGTGCTCTGCACCGTTGCTGGGCCTCCCAGCTGTACCCAACAGTCCCTGGTTCCTAGTTCCAGGTTTCCTACTCTCTGGCCACGGCACGGGTAGTGAGTCCCGGGTTCAACACTGTATCCCCTCCAGGGCATCCGAGCCCTGCTTGTACCTGAGCTATCCTGGGCATCCGAGCCCTGCTTGTACCTGAGCTATCCTGGGCATCCGAGCCCTGCCTGGATTCTGCCCCTCGGTCTGGCCCTGAGATGTCCACCTGTACCATGCCCTGACTGGCGTGCAGCCTTATCTTACCTGGAGGTGCATGGAGGAGAGAGAGAGAGAGAGAGAGAGAGAGAGAGAGAGAGAGAGAGAGAGAGAGAGAGAGAGAGAGAGAGAGAGAGAGAGAGAGAGAGAGAGAGAGAGAGAGAGAGAGAGAGAGAGAGAGAGAGAGAGAGAGAGAGAGAGAGAGAGAGAGAGAGAGAGAGAGAGAGAGAGAGAGAGAGAGAGAGAGAGAGAGAGAGAGAGAGAGAGAGAGAGAGAGAGAGAGAGGTGAATCCTAGTGAGTCCTTGCTCCGAAAAATGGAGAAAGAACCAACGAGAAGGGGGTGGGCTGGTGCTCAGGGCCTTTTTAGCGGTAGCCAAATCCCAACCCCAGCCATTCCCTTCTATGTCCTGATTGGCTACCTGTTTCAGGGGCGGAGATTTAAAGTGATCTGATGCTGAACACCTCAACCTGCTGTAACACACACACACACACACACACACACACACACACGTATAGGTTGGACTTACATAGTAGTCAGGTGCTTGCCTGTGACTGACCTGGTTTGCTCACTGTCCCTGCATGTGGTCCCTCCAGTACTGCCAGGGTGATCCCTGAGCACAGGCTCACGAGGAGAGCCTGGGGACATTTGGGGATGTTTCTCCCCTCAAAAATAAACCTGGGATGGAGCAATAGCACAGAGGGTAGGGCATTTGCCTTGCAGGTCGGACCCAGGTTCAATCTCTAGTATCGTGCATGGTCCCTCCAGCACCGCCAAGAGTAATTCCTGAGCGAAGAGCCAGGAGTAACCCCTGAGCGTAGCTGGGTGTGACCCAAAAAAGGTAGACGGATGGATAGAGAGACAGACAGAACAGACAGACAGACAGACAGACAGATAGAATTAAAAATAAACCTGGTATATGATAAACAACTGAGCAGACATTACAGAATTAAATATTAGAGATATAGAAATAATTTAAAATTAACTAATAACATATAAAAGGAATAATGACTAAGAATAAAAACTGAAGAAAGCTTCTGTGAGCTATGAGACACTGGAGTCAAATTAATATAATTACTGTCTCCAGAGGAGCCGGGAAGAAAACACTGAAGACATATTGCCAAAAATGTTTCAATTTTGAGTAAATATATAACCACAGATCCAAGAAGCCCCAAAAAACCCCAAGCAAAAAGATAAAGTAAAGCTCCTTCAAAGGTATATTAGAATTGAATGGCTTAAACTCACTGATGAATGGGAAATATGACAAATCAAAAAAGCACACTCCATACAAAGGAGAAAATTAAGATTGAGAAGAAATTCTTGTTGGAAAAGAAAAGAGAGTGGAACATCTTTAGAATACGAAAGGGAAACATCTTTAGAGTATGAAAGTGGAACATCTTCAGAGTGCGAAAGTGCCTCTCCATGGACCTCAATATAAAATTCTATACCTAGGAAAAAAATGTCTTATATACATGTGTGTGTATATATACATAGATAATTAAAGGCAAACACTTTCAGATATGCTAAAAATGATATTTTACTCTTAAAGACATTAACTACATGCAGAAGAAAAAATCATACAAGAGATGGGGCCAGAGATGGTGGAGCACTTGCCTTGTACAGGCCAACCTGGGGTCAGCCCCTGATTCCCTATATAATGTCCCAAAATCACCTGGAGTGAGTCCTGCACACAGAGCCAGAAACCCTGAATCCTGCCAGGTATGGTGAAAAATAACAACAAAAAATATACAAGAAAAAAAATCAGGAATGAGGAGTCATAGACATGGTATTTGAAAGATTTTAATTTTTAATTTTCATCTCTACAAAATATAAATATAGACCTCATTCCCATGACCTGATGGAATGGTTTGAGACTCTTTATGTTCCTGGAGCAAGCAGATGCCCTTGGGCTCTACTAGCATGAGACAGGACATATGGAGATGTTACTGGGGCCCGCTCGAGCCAATCGATGATGAACGGGAAGACAGTGATACAGTGATACAGAGATGTCTCGAGAAAAGTAATATACATACTGACTCTTATTGTCTGTATGTGCACAAAGGCTGGGCAAAGGGGGAAATGAGACTGTTAAATTATATCAATGAAATCATATTAATTGAATAGACTGAAAGAGTACAAACTCTAAAGTAGCACTAATAAAAAAATGAAGGCACTGTAGATAATAAGTCACTTGATCACTTGATCGCTTGAATCCCGTTATTCATTGATTTGCTTGAGTGGGCGCCAGTAATATTTCCATTGGACCCTATCACATGCCAATGCAGCACAATGGCATCTGGTTGCTTCAGGAATACGAAGAGCCTCAAACTGTTCCTTCAGAGTCTTAATGAAGAAGTCTGACCATCTTGTAGGTGGGTGGCCACGTGATCTTTTGACATCCCATGGAATCCAGTTGGTAACAGCTCTAGATAATAAGTCAGTAGCATAAAAGAGCTGTTTTTTAAAAAAGGGAATAAAGAACATCAATGAACATAAAGTAAATCGTAAGTAGTAGATTTTAAAAGTCATAACTTATGATTTATCATCCAGAAAATGAAAATCAAAATGAAAATGAAAATCAAAACAAAGTGCATCAATTTACCTCAACGAGATTTTCACACATCAAAATGAACAAAAAATGAGCAGTGTTGGTGGGGATGTGAAGAAAAGAAGAACTGCATCCACCGTTGGGGCAATGAGTCAAAAAATAAAATTAAGCTGCAACATGACCCAGCAGTTCCACGTTAGGAACCTACCCCAAGAGCCTCAAAATTATCTGGAAAAAAATGTGCTATTATGTTCATTGTAGCACTATTCCTAATAGCCAAAATCTGGAAATAGCTGAAGTGTCCAAGAACAGATTGTTGGATAAAGTAAGCCCGAGGAGATCACAGGTGCCCCCAAAGCCATCCTCCGCCAAGAATTCTAAAGGTATTGTATGTACCTAGAGACTCACAGACATGGGGCAGAGCTGCTACTTGCTCTCCCTGTGCCCAGCCGCTCCACGAGGTGCCCAGGAGGAAATGCGGGTTCTAGCCTGTCACCCCAGCAGAGCCTTGCAACAAACCAGACGACTCCCACTCCATGAGGGCCTCCGTTTTCCACATCCAGACTTCCCTCTTGTCAGAACTCCACCCAGCAGACCAGCCTATCACAACCCGGCTCATCGAGATATCACCCTGCAACAGTCTTTTTTTAAAGCCGGCTCAGGTATGCTGATCCAGAGACTCACAGACATGGGGTAGAGCTGCTACTTGCTCTCCTGTGCCCAGCCACTCACGAGGCGCCCAGGAGGGAATGTGGGTTCTAGCTCTGGCCTGCCACCCCAGCAGAGCCTTGCAACAAGCCAGACGGCCCCCCACTCCATGAGGGCCTCCATTTTCCACATCCAGACTTCTCTCTCGTCAGAACTCCACCCAGCAGACCAGCCTATCACAGCCTGGCTGCACGGCCCAAGCGGCCACCCGGTTCATCAATAAACGCTGGATTTAGAGAAGACTGTAAGAGTATGCTACCTGCATGGCAGAGCCTGGCAAGCTACCCGTGTTGTATTTGATATGCCAGATACCAGTAACAACTATAGACCTCATTCCGAATGGATTGAGGCTCTTTATGTTCCTGGAGCAAGCAGATGCCCTTGGGCTCTACTAGCATGAGACAGGACATATGGAGATGTTACTGGGGCCCGCTCCAGCAATTCGATGATGAACAGGAAGACAGTGATACAGTGATATGTGTGTATACATACTTTTATATATACATATATACACACACACATATGTATATATGTATGTATGTATGTATATACTTTTATCCAGTATATACCCACATCCCAAAAGAGCCTCGCAAGAAGCCCAAGGAACCCCTACACCATGAGGGCCTCCATTTTCAACATCCAGACTCCACAACTTGTCAGAGCTCCACCCAAGAGAAAAGCGCATCTTTCCCTGTTGTATGTGGCCACTTTGCAGTCTCATGGTTCATCAGTAAATGCATTATATGAGAGCCTACTACTGAGAGTATACTACCCGTACGGCAGAGCCTGGCAAGCTACCCCCTGTCGTATTTGATATGCCTAAAACCAGTAACAATTGTAGACCTCATTCCCATGACCTGAAGGAATGGTCTGAGGCTCTTTGTGTTCCTGGAGTGAGCAGGTGCCCTTGGGCTACACTAGCACACGACTGGGTTTATGGAGATGATACTGGTGCCTGTTCGAAAGCAAATTGATGAACAACGGGAAGACAAGTAATACAAGTTATATACTGGATATATCCAGTATGTATACTGGATATATATACATACACACACACATATACTGGATGTATCCAGTATACATATGCATAATTACTGTATGTGTGTATATATATAATATATATATATATATATATATATATATATATATACATCACGATCACAATCTTCCCGTTGATCATCTATTTGCTAGAGCGGGCACCAGTAATATCTCCATATGTCCTGCCTCATGCCAGTAGAGCCAGGGGCATCGGCTTGCTACAGGAACACAAAGAGCCTCAAACCATTATATTAGGTCATGGGAATGACCTAATGTAATTGTTACTGGAATTTTGGCATATCAAATACAACACGAGAAGCTTGCCAGGCTTGCCGAGGCGGGAGGCAAACTCTTTTAAACACCTCCAAATAAAGCATTTATTGATGAACCACGCAGCTGCTGCGCTGCGCGAGCCAGGCTGTGATGGGCTGGTCTGCTGGGTGGAGTTCTGACGAGAGGGAAGTCCAAATGTGGAAAATGGCGGCGCCCCGTGGAGTGAGGGGTGGTGGTCTGGCTTGTTGTGAGGCTCTGCCGAGGTGGTGGGCCAGGGCTAGAACCTGCCATGCCTCCCAACTGCCTCATGAACGGCTGTGCACAGGGGAGAGCAAGGAACAGCTCTGCCCCATGTCTGAGAGACTCTGGATCCAGCATACCTGGGCCGGATTGAGGAAAAAAAGCTGCTGCAGGGTGGGGTGTCGATGATCCGGGCTGTGATGTGCTGGTCTGCTGGGTGGAGTTCTGACGAGAGGGAAGTCCAAGATATATATATATATATATATATATATATAGTATATATATATATGTATATATATACTATATATATGTATATATATATACTATATATATATAAATATATATACTATATATATCCAATATATATGCATATATATCCAGTATATAAACTAGATAAAGAAAGTATATATGTATACCCGAGGTGTTGCAGGTGTGGCTGCAGTGCTGGTCTGCATCAGCAGGTAGCAGACAGGAGACGGACTTGTCTACTCCCAGGGCTCTGCCCCGTGGGTCCTGGATAGTTGATAGTCTGACATAGAAAAGGACTGGGTCCCCTGGAATGAGGGAGGTTGACACTCTGGCCTGGAGGGTGTGTTACAGGTTGCGTGCAGGAAACTCTTTCATGAACAGAACTGGGAATCATGGTGCCTACATTTGTTTTAAGTCATACGTTGACAAATTGGTCCCCAGATGAGATAAAAGCTCACTGTTATTGCCTCCAATACATAAGCGACAGTCAGATGACAACAGATGTACTCAGATGCGTGGTGAGGAATACAAGGTGATTTCACCCTTGTGCCAATATCAGAGTGTCCCTGTAACAACACAGGGGTGAGCATCAGAGACAGTAGGGGCATTAAGGCACACGGCTTGAAGGCAATGAGCTCTGATTTCATCCCTTGGGTGAGTTGTGGACTGGGAGACTTCCAGGCACAACCAGGGTGCCCATTGTCCTTGGCACTACAGGCAATCATGGGGACCTGCACTGAATGGCGGGCCTGGTTGGCAGAGTATACCCAGAGTGGTCTCCGGGCCCCCTGAGCACCAATTGAGAGGTGCATCCCCTCATAATAAAAAAAAGACGAAAAGCAAATCTAGATGGCACAACCGATTACAGATGTGGCGTCAGGGTTTAACCTATGTGGACCTCTGACCTCTATGAAATGTGATTATGCAAGTATGAACAATTAGTCAGAAAGGTAAAGAGATGGAAACATATATTAGCACATACCAAAAAAGGGAGCAGGTTAATGGATAACATAGTAGAGTTTAAAGAAAAATTATTATCAAAGATAAAGAACACGTCACTATCACAAAGAATCATATCATCAAGAATCCTAAACGCTTATGGAGCCACTTAAGAAAGTAACAAAATATGTGAAACAAAACTGAAGCGTCTCCAACTAAACAAACAAAAACAAATCCAAAGTCTAAATCCCACCTAGAGAAATGACCATGTCCCCTTTTGAAAATTGACAGAACAAAGTAGGAAATAGCTAAGTAAAAGAGAAAATTTGAATATTACAAAATCAAACTAAATGATCAGCTAACAATTGTAAGTGCACATTTTTCAATTAGATACAAGATGGCTGCAAAATCACACTCTGACTATAAAAGATCTCAAAATACGAAAATGCTTCAATTCTTACAAATTACACTTTCTCACTACAATTGAATTGAGTACAAATTGTTTACAAAAGTCCAGGGCCTACAATATCCTCAACTACCTAGAAGCTAGATAAAACACTTAAATAACCTATCCATCAAAGAAAAACTCAACGGGGATATTGGAAAGCATTTTGAGCTCAATGAAACTGAAAACAACAGCAGAATCTTGGGATGCAGCTGAAGTAGATTCTGCTGAAGCAGAATCTTGGGACGTACTACCAGGAGAAATACGTGTTTTTAAGTGCCTATATTAGAAAAAAGAGAGAATCCCCAAGTTAATGAACCTCAGATTCCAAAGAAAAAAAATGAGCAAAACCACAGTAAATGCAAGTCAAAGTAAGCAGAAGAAGAGTAAACAGTAAGGGTCAGAGGGGAAGTCAATTAAATCAAAATAAGCAGGGCAGAAATGGCCGTAGATGAATACGGAGCCGATTCTTTGGAGTGGGAGACAATGACAATTGTCTTTGAAGATCAATCTTCAGTCACACTGATCGAAAAGAGAAGACCCAAACCACCAGACTAAATAATGAGGGGTGGGGCCCGGCACGTGGCAGGACAGCACCCTCCGGGCCATCTCCGAGAAGCAGCACCCTGACATCACCGTTTGGGGGAATCTGCACAGAGCAGGTAGCTTCCCTGCCTCTCTGAAAGTGTCACTCAGGGTCTGCCGCCCCCTCCCCACCCCGCCCCTCTGCTGCTCACTCCTGGGGGTGGGCCCCTGTTTTCGCAATCAGCTCCACTTCAGTGGCCTTCTGTTTTGTTTTCTTGTTTTTCAGCTTCCCCCACATCTGCTGGGCCAAATCCGTGTATCTTATAGATACAGAAAATGTCGCCATTTCTCTTTCTGACAAGACCCACAGGAATAACCGTATCTGCTTCCAAAGCTCAGGTCCGGGAACTTGCAAGATCTGTACAACCCAACCTAGTCACCTGCTGCCATCCTGTCACCCGTGCCACTGCCAAGCCTGAATTATTTGGGCTGTGCTTTGCTCTCTGCTGACATTTGCATGCAGGCATGCAGGAACAGGTTGCTTTAAAGGCTCCACCCATTTTCTGCCCAAGTTTCCATGCTTTCTCAGAAGACATCTTTGTTGACAACATACCTCTTCCCTTTCTCCAGGGTCCCGTTTCTCTGCAGTGGTTACAGACCAGCAACCACTCTACACCACTCTCACTCAACACCCCACCAATACTCAACTCCACGAGTTTTGTTCACTGTCCCGAGCTCGGAGCCCACAGCAAGTACCCACTTTTGAAAGCTAGATAACTAGATAGCTACAGTTCACTGTCCATCTGCTACGCACTTTGAGCAGTCCTTCGATGCCTTTGTGATCCTCAGTTCCATGGGCTGTTTGCTCGTCCTTCCTGGTGGACTCACTTCACTGCAACGTCTCCCTCAGCTCCTTAGCAGCGGTGACGTAAAAGTCCCGTCTTCTCTTGGAGCAAGAGCCGACTTTTATATAATGAAATTCCTTCCACCGAGATAAAATCTTCTGAGATTTACTGTCACAAAAGGCTGAACTATAGATTTGCAAGAAGGGGACGGTGGTGGGAGCTCTAACAGGGTGGGGAAGGATCTCAAGGCTAGGGTTCAATTCCACCAAGGGAAGCAAAGACACGGGCCCATAGCGTCAGCATAGGGAGATCTGATGGTCCCATGAGCCACTTGGGCGAGAATCATTTCTAGAGCTGAGTGAAATGTCAGGATTAGGCCCCTGTTAAAAAAGAAACAAACTTGGATGGGGGAAGAGTTATTTGCAAAGGGTAACAATAAATGCATAAATAAAAATTCTTCAGTTTCCTGGAGTTGCTAACCAGTCACACTGCTCTTTTTTCGTGGGTATCTACTTTCCTCGGCGCTTTTCCTAAACGTGCAACTCCAACTCCAAATTCAAACACTTCTATACAGATGGGAGAGTGGAGTCCCTAGGGAAACATCTCCTGACTCATCCTCCAGTGTCGACTGAAATGTCTTTTCCCCCAGAGAGCCATTTCCAAGTCCCTTTATTTTGTGTTCAATGTGCCATGTTCTCCATCTTGGTATTTCTTCCTAGCCCTTACCATAATTTATAATCGCAATATTCTCTATGTCCTATCATTTATCTTCCTTACTAAATTATTAACAGCCTAGATGGGGTATTTGTGTGGTTTTTCCTAATTAAACAACTATATAACACTAACACAGTGCCTGGCGTTTAATATCTGTGGGTAACAAAATTAAATAGTAACTCATTCCACTTTCATTCATTTCAAAAAGTCGGAATCCACAGGCAAAACTATTTCCAACATCTGAAGCAGCTTTATTTTAAACATTTACCAAAATATCAAAATAGAAGTACCCGCCTATCTAGATTTGCCCATACACACTTCTAATTCTTATCAGAGGGGAAAATTTCAGAGTTTTGCTTGCTTATGGAATTGAACTTCAACTTGGGGCCAATCTTTCCTCTTTTAGGATAAACAAAAGGACTATCTTTGAGAATCTTATCCATTGGAATAAGGACTATAAAACCTGGGTAGAATTGCAGTACGGTGGGGGTGGTCATAGCTGTCTCCTACCCAGGGTGGGTATCATGGTGCCAGTTAGGAAAAGGAGGCACATGGGCTGGGGTGATAGCACAGTGGATATGGTGTCTGCTCCGATGTGGCTGACCCAGGTTCAATCCCCAGCATCCTCTATGGTCCCCTGAGCACCACCAGGAGTGATTCCTGAGTGCAGAGCTAGGAGTAAACCCTAAGTATCAACAGTTGTGAGTGCTCCTCATTTTCCCATATTCCCGCAAACACACACACAAATTTACAAAAGAGATAACTGTGGCAGACACTACAGCGGGCCATCAGTCAGCTGTGAACAGCGAGCTGAGCCAGAGCAGCTTCAGTTTCTTCCTCCTAAATTCAGCGGTGGTGAGGGTGATGGATAATCTGGCCAGCACCCAGGGTCGCTCTGTTCTCTGTGGGGGAAAGTCAGATTTGATTTATCTGGACAGCAGGGTGGGGCTCCCTCTTCTCCCGCGGCTGACGATTTCTCCATGAGGGAGACCGCCCTGAAAGCAGACCAGTGCTCCATGTTCAAATGCGCCGCCAAGGACGCTTTCAAGATTCAATCTCAGGAAATAACCCAATGTTGATTCTTGGTTCCTAAAAAAAATTCTGTGGTGAACCGGCAGCAGCGGTGAGGTTCGCAAGTTGTCTGCAAAGAAATAAATCGAGCGGGAAGGAGTTCTCTTGCATAGTACTGCACGGTGACCAGAAACTATACCAACACATAACAAGCTCAGCCATCTCAGAAGTGACGGGATTCATTGCTTTATGATTAACAGATGGAATTGACTCTAGCTACCATTTATCAAGAAAGAGCATGTACCTTTAATTTCAGTAACGTTTTATACACCCCCTCTGAAAGTAGTGTCGGTCACAGGCTGGAAGGGCTGTATACATTTTTAAGATCAAAATTAATTTATCTCTCAGCATCTTGAATCTTGAAGTAAAAACCAGAAGACCTGGATTCATCACAGGCTGGGGGCTTGAACCTCTAACATGATTTTAACGGGATTTTTCTCTTTTGGGGACACCCCCGCGATGATCAGGGATTACTCCTGGCCATGCTGGGGGGGGGGGAGGGGACATATGGGATGCCGAGGATCGAACCCCGGCCAGGTGCGTGCAAGGCAAAGCCCTACCACTGTGCTATCGCTCCGCCCCAAGGGATTTTTTTAAAAAATTTTGGAAAATGAACATAAAACGGGTAAAAGGGAAACAGTCTACCCTGGCTCCCCTGATCCGTCAACCACCTAATTAGACGAGATTGTTGCAAATCTGTTGGGGTGTGGAGGATTGGGGGGAGTTGTATCCCAAAACCCATTTATGAAGCGGGGTGCCAAGTCTTTGCATCCCTATAGCTCCGTGACTCGTTTATTTGTTAGACGTCCTCAAGACGTGAAACGTGTCAAGGAAACTGTCGGAGCCAGCAGTAGCAAGTGGGATCACCTGCAGTGGACTCAGGTATGGACAAAGAGTCCCCAATTCTATTCAGTTCCAATGGAGGGGGCTGGGGGGTATCTAGCTCCCCTACTAATTCTCGAGGCCCAAGAGGCGGGAAGAAGCCTAAACTAGCCATTCCGGACACTTTAAAAGTAATCAATCAGCCAAGGCTATATCCAGGAAGTGGGGTTCATCCCAAACTGGGGCGCATTCCTGCACCGCCCGGATGGGTAACGGCCTCGGCTTACCTCCCTTTGCATAAACTCGTCGGCAAGAGTACGTGTTGCAGCCGCTGCGTTGCAGCCCCAGGGTTCACCTCTGGCCAAGGTCTGGCGCGCTCCTGGGCTGGGGAAGGTGCGAATCTGCACCATCCAGATTTGCGGGTTCGGGGACGCCCGCAAACCCGCCACTAACCAGCCACCAACCGCCCAGAACCAGCCCCCAACGCCCCCGTGGGCCGAAACTCCCAGGGCTTTGTTTTTTCCCTCCCGTTACAAATGAACTCTGGATTCCGTCGGCCGCCAGCTGCTCCCCTCGGCACCTGGGGCCGAGGAACCCGAGTTCCTGTGTCCCGGGAGGTGCGGGGCGGGGCGGGCGCGTCCCCCGGCTTCGGGAAGGCACAGGTGGGCGCAGGCAGCCCAGCGGGGAGCCCCCGTACCCCGACGCCGGGATGGAAACATCGACTCCCAGCGGTCTCCCGAACCCCCGTCAACCCACCACGCTACTCGCAACTTCTGGGGGTGCCTCCCACCCAGCAGCGCGCGCCCCCAAATCAGGCTTCCAGGAGGGATCTTTCTGGACAGCAGCTGCCCGACGTGGAGCAGCGGTCCCGGGGGTCGGTGCAAGCCGGACGGGGCTCAGGGCTCAGGGCCTTCTTCACCCGCACCCCGTGCGCTCCTCCTCCCTCGGGGCTGGGGGCGTGGGAAGGCGCTCCTGGGGGCTCACTTTTGCCCAGCTCGTCTGCCGGAGGGGCTGCGGGGCGCAGTGGGAAGCCGATGGGGGCATCTAAGGGTCGTGCCCACCCCAGCCCACCCCCATTCCGTCCCCTCCGGGCCAGGCGGGCGCAACGGGGCTGCGCGCCCTCGAAGCCGGCTCCGGAGCGCCCCCGGGGCCTCCCCGAGGCCGCCCCGCCCCGGTGCCGGCGGCTGGGGGCCCCGGGCTGCGCTCGCGCTGGAGCCGCCCCCTCCCTCCCCCCCAGGCCGGGCGGGGCGCGGGAGCCGCGGTGACGTCAAGGGGCGCGCGGTGGCAGCACCTCCCCGCGCGCTGGTTAAAAAAAGAAGAAGAAAAGAGGGAGCGAAACATGAGAGGCTGGGTGAGAAGCTGCAGCCGCCGGCAGAGGAGACCTCGGCATCCTCACGAGCGCCGCCGCCGCTCCGGGTCCTGCTCCCGTGTCACCTAAGCCAGCCCCGCGCCAGCTCCAGGGCGTCCTCCGGGCCCGGCCGCGCCTCTCCGAGCTCGCCCGCTGCCAACTCCGCTCACCTCCCGCGCGCCCTGAGCGCGCTGGCCTGGGCCCCGCGCACACAGTGTCACCCGCCAACTCCGTGCCCCCGCCCCGGGCTTCCCGAAGGCACCGGAGCCCTCGGCGCGCCTCGGCTGCAAACTTGCAGCGCTGCCCAGCTCGGCGCCGCGCCACCGCCTCCCTCTGCGTCCCGGGGGTCGCGCTCTCGCAGCCTTAGCGCCCCCGCCCAGCCCCGAGCCAGTGGCCCCACCCACCCCAGCCCCCGAGCCAGCCCTCCCCGGCCGACGATGCTCAAGATGTTGTCCTTCAAACTGCTGCTGCTGGCCGTGGCTCTGGGCTTCTTCGAGGGCGATGCTAAGTTTGGGGACCGAAGCGAGGGGCAGCGCGGCGCGGAGGAGACGGTGCCTGAATGGGAACCCCCCGAGGCGCCTGGAAGCGGCGAGACCGGCGGCTCCTGACCCAGCTGGAGGTGCTGAGTGCAGGGGAGGTGCTGTGCGGCGGCTTCTACCCGCGACTGTCCTGCTGCCCGCGGAGTGACAGCGCGGGGCCGGGCCGCCACGACCAGCAGCAGGTAGGAAGGAGCTCGGCGGCCTCCCGGCGGCGGGACGGGCCCGGCGGGGTGGGGGCGGCCGCGCGCGTGCGTGCGCTGGGCACGGGTGGGGTGCCAGGGCGGCCGAAAACTGGTGTGGGGGATTCCTTATTTCCCTTTCCCCCTTTTCTTTTTCTTTTCTTTTTCTTTGGCTAACTTGGAGCCAGGGCTGGCTTGATCTTAGGGTGCTGGAATCCCGGGTGGGGGTCGCCGATGCACAGCGCTGCCGGTGCTGGAGAAGGGATGCCGGGGGTACCCCGCCCCCCCGGGTACCCCTGGGCACGGATCCGAACAGAATCGCCGCGCGGCGGGTGTGGGATCGCGGCGGCGGCTGGCCGCGGTGAAACTGTAAATTAAGGTGGCTGTGGTTTCCGGTTTGTTTTTCTAGGGGGGGAAAGATCGGAGCCGTGTGCTCCACGTGCTCGCCCAGCGTAGAGGTTGAGCTGGACGGAGGTTGAAGCTTGCTCGGTTTAGGATCGCCCCACCCCGTGGGGCCGCGGTGCGGACGGCTGGGGAGGGGGGTCCGGTGCTCGAGGTTCAGCACCCCCGCTCCCAGGCTGGCCGGGGGTTACTTCTCGGAGCAGACTGAGCCGGTTCTCGGCTCAGGGATATTTTGCAACCTTAGGCATCCAGGGCTTTTCGAGCGCACTGAAGTTGCCTAGGAAGAGCTTCTCTAGAAACTACCTTTAGGAGCCCTGGCGTGGACCTGGTCCTTGCGCGCGCACGTCTATCCGCTCCGAAAAGCGTGGGCTGAATTTTGGAGTTGGCAACATCTTTCTTGCCGGGATGTCCTAAGGCACGCCGTCTCCAGCCCCGGCCGGTGCAGGTCATTAACAATCCTTGCACGTGAAATAAACAATCAGGTGTCTTTCCCCCCCGCCCGCCCCCTTCTCCGTTTTAGGTTTAATTAAGAATTCCTCTGTTACAACACTGCTGTCAAGGTCTGAGACTCTTGGAAATCTTGGGCTTCAGTCTTGCTGGCCCAGGCATAATAAAAAAAATACCCAGGCTGAATCTAATTTTTATGCTCAGTTCACGGTAGATTTCCCTCTATTCTCATGTAAACAGCTCCTACGAATCAACATATGTGTCTGGGTGGTATCTCTCACTTTGTTTTCTAACAAAAAGCCATATTGCATCATTTAATTTGCTCAAGTCATGCAAATAGGAAAAAATCAATAGGACAAAAAGGGGTCGACTTCTCCTCCTCCGCAGTAAGCTGCTGCCCACACACGGAGTCCTGTTGCTTATGGCAAAAGAATAACAACAACACCATTGTGTTTGTTAGTTGGTTCACTAATGGGTGAAACTAGAGAACATCACTCTCTTTCAGTCGCCAGCTCTGTCCAAATGTTCATGCCTTTTGAGGGAGCATTTGTCCAACTTCTCGCTTCCCAGATGAGTGAGAACTGTCTCGGTGCTGGTTTTCAGCTGCGCCTCCCTTTATTCTTACCATATGCGGCGGTAGCCTGAGATTCAGAGAACAGATATTGCGGCATTTTATTCCAAACAATGTCATTAAGCTCCCGTGCTATAATTGAATTACATTACCGAAGAGCTACAGTCACCTCCTGCCAGGGTTATACTGGGAACCCCCCCCCCCCCACCCCAGGAACCAGGAGAGAGAGAGAGAGAGACAGAGAGACAGAGAGACAGAGAGAGAGAGAGGACACAGAGAGAGAGAGACAGAGAGAGAGAGAGAGAGAGAGAGAGAGAGAGAGAGAGAGAGAGATCTGCCACTGAGTTTTCTGCGCAGAACTAGTTTTCCAGTTAGATTCAGACCTTTGCAATACTGAACTCTTCCGGAACCCCAGGAATGAAGTTTGTTCTTAACTAGTCTGAGGGGTGAAGGGAGGCTGGGAGTTAAGAGAAGTTATATAATCTTCTCTCTCTCTCTCTCTCTCTCTCTCTCTTTCTCTCTCTCTGTGTGAGAGAGAGAGAGAGAGAGAGAGAGAGAGAGAGAGAGAAATCCTTAGGAGACTCGCAGCCACGTTAGCTATCTACATTCCTTTCCGGTTCTACATGCTTCCAACCTCCAACAAACCCCTTGTCATTTGCAAAACGTGTCTGAATTAAATGTGGGGCCATAGAGCCTGCTGGTTCCATTACAAGTGGTTTAGAAACCAACAATACCAAATTGTTCAAAGCAGAGATTTGACAGAGTTGTGTATTCGCATACTTGACCTGTGTTAGTTCGCAAATTTTTGTCGTTTTTTTTAGAACACATTATTTTATGATAAACTTAAGTATTCTCCTCTCCCCCTTGCCCCCAACCTCCCTGGCTCATAAGTTAGGGTCTTATCTTATAATGTGTGTATAGGAAGGATGTAGCTGATTTGAAAGGGTCCTTATTTTTTTTCTTTTGGGGGTGGGCGGGAGCTCCCCTCCAAGGTTTGGGCAGCTGTAGGAGTAGCTTTCTCTGGCAGTCGGAAACTCTGGAGAGGGATAGTAAGTAGCAAGTAGCAAATGAGACAGGAATATTGAGGTTGAAAGCTCAATTAAATTCAGACTTACACATTTTCTTTAAAGTCATGAGCTAGTGTTGAGTCCTGTTCTTGAGCCAGGCTAATGACTGCATTGTGTCTTCATTTTGGAGGTATTCCTCTCACCATTTTGTTGATTGGAACACAGTTGCTGATCACCTTTAGGAATAGGTACAGCCAACATTTAGGAAGTTCAGGGTGTGGGCATTATTTTTGCAGTGACTCTGTGCAACAGACTGGTCTAATTCCCATTAGCCAAATCGAATCCGCTGTCCGAAGAAACAGTTCGTTTTAAAACATAACTTGCAGCCTAGAGACCTAGAAGCCTCTCTACCTTGGGTGGTTTCACAGCCAAATCTGTCAAGGAATGGGTGAAAAGTAATTGTTTTCAAGTGTGTCCTTTTACAATCATTTGTTTGCTCTGGCTCTTCCAGGGACAAAGGCTATTGTTGAACACATCCAACTAAACAAATAACTCATCCTGGCGTCCCCTTAACAGCTGCCTTAGTACAATGATCTATTTACATATTAGCCTAAAATTGAAACTGAACTCTTTAATGACATAACACAGCTCTGCAGTGCTGGAGAGTGTGTGTTCTACCAATAGCTGATCAAACTTACCGGCATCTGATATTTAGAAATAACTTCTTTTTTTGTCTTACCAAGTGATCCTAACACTGCATGTTACTGTACGGTCATGTATTTCTCTCCTATTACCCTGTTTAGTTCCTTGATAAATAAAGAGAATGGCAGAAGGTCTCTGCCACCTTGCTCGTGACAAATTCACTGTTTGTGGCAGAGTTAGTAATTAGTTGTAGGCCATTCTTCCCGTGTATTCCTCCCATAAGGGTGTTACCTTCCCCAGACTTCTCTGGCTTGTGGCTAAAGATTAAAGGATGACCTTCCAGGTGTTGTAAATTAGTCAGCAAACCTTCATTTCTAGGCCTGCAGGAACCAGGCTTGCAAGTTGCACCCTGACTTTTAGAGGCTGACACTTTGAAATCACTATAGTTGGAGGGTTTTGTGTGTGTGTGCCTTTTAAAAATTGAAAGCAGGAAATTAGCTTCAATTTCTTCTGGAGATTGATGGCATTGTCACACGACAAGTTAAGCGCTTGCGTGGACACAGACATCCAGGCACAAGAGAAGAAAGTGTAGCCGCACACGCCAGGGCCCAGCTGTCCGAGGCAGTGGTGCAACTTGGCTGGAGTCCGTTTAATTGACTTGAGGAAGACTGTTGGTTCATTGAAACCAAAGCCAGATGATGGCTCTATCTATCTTTCTTCAAATAGGTCCTTACCCTGCAGACCTCACACAGAGCAAAGCCTTAGCGACCTGAGGCTCCAGAGCAGCAAGAGTCCTGACAAGTAATGATACTATACTTGATTTCAAATCATTTATTAAGTCCTCGTTCTGAAACTTTTGATGAGCTGCCTTGTGGCCAGGACACATTCCAAGAATTGTAAAAGACAAAATTCATTAGCCACTAAAATCAGGTTCTTATTCTATATCCTCAGCTGGCAGAGGCTATAGAGGGTCATTTTGTTTCAGCTATTAAAAAAATGGAAGCATGCGGATACGCCCTGTAAAACCAGCGGTAATTGCCTTCCAGTTTCTCAGCCTGCCGAAGAGGTGGGTTCCATATCCTACAATTGTTTAATTCTTAGTGGACTGCTCTGGGACGATCCATAAAATAAGAACAGTATTAATATTTAACTAGACCCGTGAGGTCTGCCAGAGGATGGACAGTAAAAACACATTTAAAACATTCTTGCCACATGTTTCCTTGAATAGTTTGACCAGTTAAGCCTAGTCATTCCTATAAGTTCAATACAAATCAAAATGCAAACACAAATATGTATTAAATATACTATATATTATGGATAGTGTATAATATATAGTATGTATGTATATACATATATATATGTTTAGAGAGAAGGAAACACAAAAAGCTGTATTTTCCAAGGGAAGATACCTTTTATTAGGTTTTAATTGCTGTCTGCTAAAATTTAGCATGCTTATATGCACCTATTTTTTGAGCTGCTCTGCTTTATCAGATTCAAATTTTATTGTTGTCTAGAATATCACTAGCCTTGAGAGAAATAGAGGTCACACATTTTGCCTTAATTGAGCATTAAATATTTGCATTAATAAATATTGCTTAGGTTTCAAAATGCTCATTTCAGTCCCTAGTGAGGGAAGTACTTGAGTATGAATATGGCCACATGAACTGGGAAAAGGTTAAGAATGCAGCCCCATTATGAGACGTTTTTAGTACGAAACTCTACTTGATCTAGAGAGCACTGCGCTTTATGCCTCAACATAGTGCTGATAATTGTCTTATGTGTGTATTAGCATAGTGCCTGCAGTCTGCCCTTATTAGCCCTCAACACCAAGACCAGTTTTATCTCCAGATGAAACCTTAATAAATCAGTAACTCTCAAATAAACCTTATTGAAATAAAAGGCATCATTCTCTACAAATAATGATAAAAGCATGCCTTTTCCATTAAAACTCACTAAATAGTCTACAAAAGCACTTTTGTGAAACTCTTATGTTTATCCATGCATAGAATGCACCTGAAGAGCTAGTCCGAAAGTTTTTCCTGGCTCAGATAAAATGAATCATAAAAATCGGTCTTAAATCACTTTGATTTTGCTTCGGATATCACACAGGAAATGGGGAGCTTTTCTTCACTTGAGAAAACATCAACCGTGCAATCTGTAGATTGAAAATTCATCATAAACTCTCAAACAGTTCAGATCACATCATTGAGAGTTTGTTTTTTGGTTTTTTTTTTTATTTTTATGCTCAGGGGTTTCTCCCTGGCTCTGCACTCAAGAATTATTCCTGGCGGTGCTTGGGGGACCATATGGGATGCTGGGGATCGAACCCTGGCTGGCATGGGCCGCGTGCAAGGCAAACGCCTACCCGCTGGGCTATCGCTCCGGCCCCATGAGAGTTTTTTTAGTATGCATTTTAGAAGAGAAATTGATTTTCATCAAAGACGCAGGCCTAAATCATATCTTCAAATTGGGGAACCTTACAGAGTTGGAAAATGGAACCCAGAATTTCACTGTATCACTGTCTTCCAGTTCATCATCGATTTGCTCGAGCAGGCACCAGTAACATCTCCATATGTCCTGCCTCATGCAAGTAGAGCCCAAAGGCACCTGCTTGCTCCAGGAACATAAAGAGCCTCAAACCATTCCATCAGGTCATGGGAATGAGGTCTATAATTATTACTGGTATTTGGCATATCAAATACAACACGGGAGACTTCAAATATCTTTATACTCTTTATGGCGGGCAAGTCAACCAAGGTTAAAGATTCTAAATGTTCACGCCCGCCAGACATAGAGATGGAGTGTATAAAAGTGACATGCGCTTCTGTCCATGTGCGCCCTTGGCTGCCCACCGGACCCCAGCAACAGTTCAGGTGTCTGCACAGAAGCATTCTTGGTGACTGCTTAGGTGAAAGTATCGTTTTCTCCTTCACTGACCTGGGTACCCAGGCTCCGATTCAGTCCAACTTCGTGTGTACTAAAAAGAACCTTGTTTCTCTTTCATGCTTCAGATCCTGACTGTCACCAACAGCACAGAATGTGGGCAGTTACTGGAGGAGATCAAATGTGCGCTTTGCTCTCCGAATTCTCAGAGCCTCTTCCGCTCACCCGACAGGGAAGTTCTGGAAAGAGACATAGTACTTCCCCTGCTCTGTAAGGACTATTGCAAAGAATTCTTCTATACTTGCCGTGGCCATCTTCCAGGTAAAACCAAAAAAAAAAAAAATTGCATAGATTAAAGACTTGACTGCAAAATAGCCTTTTATGGTACCTGTGTTGAAATCCTGCCTGAAGGATCTCACCTTTTCAAATACCACCCTTACCTCAGCCTTAACCTTTCCTAATGCATGACCTCTGTTGCTGCTAACAGGATTACTGTCACTAGCCCTCAAATGAATGGTGTTTGGGTTTTGTTGAAATCCTTTTCCATGACTTGGTAAATGGGTTAAACAGCTGGGATTACCTTTCTATGTCTGGGATTATCTGTACAAACTTCTTGTTGGTGCTACCTTGGTTGTCTGAGATCATCAATCTCTGACAGATTTCTTCTGCACCGCTGAGTTGTCGGTAGAAATGGGCCACACTGATTTTGAAGGTATTTTGTGACATCAAGTATGATTGGAAATCTCAAAACAAATCATCTGGATACAGCATTTTCACCTTTTATGATTAGTTTGCTTCTCAAAGGCCTAGATGGAGGAAGGAAAATAGACTCAATCTCCATTTCGGGGACAAAGGAACACTTCAGGAAAAGCCAAGTTCTGGGGCTGGAGAAAGAGGATAAGCCAGTCGGATGTTCGCCTTGCATGCAGCCAGCTCAGATTCGATCTGCAGAATCCTATATGGGCCCCCCAAGCCAGGAGTAATCCCTGAGTGCAGAGCCAGGAATAACCCCCGAGCATCGCTAGCCATGGTCCAAATTCAGAAAGGCAGAAAAGAAAACCCAAGTTCAGCCCGAGAAGCTGGAAGGATGGAGAAGTTCTTCTCACGACAGGGTTGTGAGTTCCCCAATGATCATAATTCCTTAGATGTTCTTGGCTATTGAGTAATCTCACCATTAGAAGCTTATAGCATTGGTTGGTGTTGCTTTCCTTGGAAGACTCACTTCAAGGTAGAAAGTAACTTGATAGACTATCAAGGTAGACAGTTGCTTTTAGTTAGGCCACATCACACACAGATTAAGCGAAGCTAACAGTTTGCCAATCTGAAGGTTTAAGGAAAAGACAAGTGGTGAGAACCTAAGGATGCCTTTGAGGAATTTTCTTACCTGCCCTGCACGTTTCACAAAGCACATTTTTATGACCCAGAAAAATACAGCTTTGTGTGTGTGTGTGTGTGTGTGTGTGTGTGTGTGTGTGTTTTAATGGAGTTCCTTAATAACCTAAGCAAACATTTTGACTAAGGTTGGTCGCTTGCTTCTTTAGGTGTACTATAACATGTATAGAAATCCGTTCAATGGGAAAATATTTTTATTGTCTCTATCAAGGGCAGCTGCCTTTCAAAGGCTTCCTTCAAACCAGCTACTGCTTCCCTTAACGCATTCCCCCACAACCATGTGTGAGGGTCACAGTTGCCTTAATGGGCTGCAGAGAGAAGCCACAACAGATTGCCACATTCAACTTTGCCACAAATCTCCAGCCTTCAAGATTCGCCTTGACCACTCGAGGTTGAAAGTGATCAGAACGCTTCTATTTTCCATCTAACACAACTTGATGAGCTTTAAGAACTCAAACTGTGAGAATCTTTCTATATTTGAAGTTATTTTAGCTTCCCCAAACAAACCCACCAACCCTCACCCCAAAATGATATGCTGGGAAAGAGAAAACCCAGAAAACATCCCGGGAACCGGAACGCAGGCACCTCGCTCCCCAGACCAACATAGGTGGTGACGAATGACAAATTTATTTTTCTACAAAGTTTGTATATATGTAAAACTGCTGAAGTGCATCAGGATGTCAAGTGCTTTGGGTGGCCACCCAGGCTGCCTTGAAAGATGACCAGATGAAAGCCCCACTCCAGGGAGGCCAGAGTGCTGGGCAAGGCTAGAGCTGAAAGTCAGATGCTAATTGTCGGGCTAAATACTTGTCCTCAACGTGAGTTGTAATAACACTCTTCCTGTGACTTACGTGATCCAGGTTTTTAGCCTGATGGACGCTGGGCCGGTGGTGGCCAGTTCTGAAGTCTGATGAATAAGAAGGGAACCAGCCCCTCTGCTGTTGCCCCCAAGAAGGAGGCATTGCAGAGTTCCAGAACATTTCAGAAAGGTTCTGAACCCTAGTCAGTCACTCATTTACCTTCTTCAACTGCTAAATGCCAGGGTTTGCTTTTCTTTGATGTTCCTAAGTGTGAAAAGCTGTTGCTTTTTGAATGGCTTCTTAAATAAGAAATGGGTTCACGTATTTTGACTATCCTCTTGACTGGCCTCCTCTTCCTACACGTGAAAAACATGAAGCAGGATCAGTGTATCCATGGGTGAGGTGCCTGTCTTGCCTGTGGCCAACTTGGTTTCCATCCACGGACCCCGGGTGGTCCCCTGAGCCCTACCAGGAGTGAGCCCTACAGATAAAACCCAGAGTAAGCCCTGAACACTGCTAGGTATGGTCGGTCCAATCCCTCCCCATTTCCTCCTCCCCAAACAAAATACCAAGAACTCACCTCCATGTATGCTGCTAAGAGCTGGAGAATGCAGAAATGGTTGAAAGAAAATAATGATGGGACAAACTACCATCTGTCCCATCCCCAAGTAGGCAAAGAACCAAATGTACGAGCCGCCTGTCCTATCAGATTACATGTACACCTACGAGATAGTCTACTTCTTAGCAGCTTGTCATGAAGTGTACCCCTAAATGAGAAATTCGACAGCGCTGTAGCAAAGACACATGCGAGTGTGGCTAAGCAATACACAAACACTGTAAGTTGACTTTAGAGGTAAGTTTTCAAAGTTTCTCAAAGTCCACAAATCACATTAACAAAGGGGGAAACACGGGGGACTCGACACGGACAGCCCTTACTTGCTTCTGCTTTTACTTGCTTCTGCTTGAAGGTGCTGACGGAGCCGTGCTTTGCCCTGTCTGAATGCTTGGCATGTCTTTGTCATAATGATTTTTCTCCCTCCGCCACCAGCCTCTCCTCAGCTGTAGGTTATTGTAGTGTGAAATGTCTGCATACAATTAGTTCAATTGGTTTAATCCTGTTGGTAATGAGGCCAAGGTCAAGGGTTTGGCTCCGCAGAGTTTCTCTGGTCCATGGCCACTCGAGGCCCGCCCTCTATCTTACACATGTGTCTGATTAGGCTCAGTGAGAGCTGAGCAGTGCGGGCAGAGAACTGGAAAACTGCTCTCTCTGCTAGGCGTTGCTCACTCTCACCCTTTTCCTTTTTTCCCGGGCTGCTAATGAGGAAAGGTGTGTTTTCCGTTCCTAGACTTGCTAAAAGATAGGCCAGGGCTCAGAATGCTCCAGAGAAGAGGCTTTTGCACACTAGTATTTCATAGGGTGTTTTGCGGCATGGTAGGGCCAAGTCATAATGCAAAATAGTTACAGACCCAAGATGTTGGATGAATTTTCAGGAATTTTTTTTTAAGTAAAATTTCCATTGTAGCTGCCTTTCTTCCATCACACTTGTGACTTGATCTAACACAATGACCCTGCACAGGTGTGAGGCCCACGTCAGTGGCTACCCCAGACAGAACGCTGCCGTTGGGAAGGCAGCCTGAAACAGTCTGCTCAGCTCTTCTGAAAAAAAATACATAATAAAAAATAAATAATAATAATAATCTTGGTCATCTTTCTCCATGACAATGAACTAATGAAAATAGTCATAAAAGTATTCATTTGTGGGTTTTCTTTTTAATGCTCGCAGTGTTGGGGGACAGACTCATGGCCTCGCACGTAGGAGGCAAGTGCTCTCCTGCCGAGCCCCCTCCCTGGGCCTGTGAGCTACTTCTGAACAGGTAACTCAGTCTCTCAGGAGTCTTTTAAAAAAAGCCAGAGCTAATTTGTTAGAAGATTGAGTATTTTAAAAAATATTTTGAGGGGGCCAGAGTGATAGCATAGCAGGTAGGGCATTTGCCTTTCATGCGGCCGACCCAGGTTCAATTCCCCGCACCCCATATGGTTCCTGGTGCATTTCCAGGAGTAATTCTTGAGTGCAGAGCCAGGAGTTAACCCTGAGTGTGACCCCAAAAGCCAAAAGATAAAAATGATTTGGGGCCTCCCAAGGGCTACCAAGGAGGTCAGTGGTTCAATGGAAGACCTGAGGGTGCAGAGGTTCTGGCCAGGGGCACCACTGGCCACCTCAATGATGCTCTGAGCCTCCAGGGGTCTAGCAGCTCTTGGGAGCCTGCTCAACGTCCCCACACAATGCTCGGGGTCCAGTGTGCTGCTGGGAATTAAACCTGGGTCGATTGTGTGCAAGTAATGCGCCATCAGCCCTGTTTGACTGCTGTGTTTTTTGTTTGGATGGTTGGTTTTTAGGCCAAACCCAGTAGTGCTCAGGGCTTACTTCTGGCTCTTTGCTCAGTGACCACTCCTGGGGCACCAGTGTGGTGCTGGGGATCCAACACGGATCGGCTGCAGTAAAGACACACGCCTTACCCCTGCCCTCTCTCGTGCCCCATGTGTTCTTATTTTTAAATTGTATTTTTAAAACTTTTTCATTTGTTAACAAAGCATAGTACCTCTGGAGTCAGAGTTTAGGAGTCTGTCCTCGTTAGTCTACAGATACTCCATTTGAAAATGATTTCCCATTTTTTTCATGTTTGCCCCCAGCGCATATAGTTCTTTACAAAATGGAATCAGCCCCAAGCTTGTTCATTAATTTCCTCTTAAGATGGTATTGGTTTGCAGACAGCAAGGCTGGGGCTGGAATAGAGATTACTTTTGGAAAGAAGAAAAAAAACTTGAAATGTTTTCCAAATTGCTCTTTAAAATGTGTTCATGGACCCTTCCTCCCCTCCCCCACCGCCCAGGCATATTGCTTCAAATCATATTGAAGCAAAATTTCTCCTCATATGCAGTTACAAATAGATGCTTAGTAGGGCAGCCTGGCTATGTGCGTATTAGCAGAGAGCTTGCTGCCGGAGGGTAAAATACATATATATACACACACACACACACACACACACACACACACACACACACACACACACACAGAGTCACTCACTCCTGGGAAATCTTTAGCCCTAAACAGTGTGAAATGTCTAGTTTAGCAGCTTTTCTGCTTTCTAACCTCCAACTAACTTATTTAACAAACATGTCCAGCCACTTTTCAGCTGTCCCCTGAACCTTGAAGAACGGAGGCCAAAACACCTCTTTTGCGGCCAGCGGGTTGTAGGGGTTGAAGATTTAGGGCCCAGCCTTCCGTCCTCTCCCCCAGCTTCTAATCCCTGACGTTTCTCAGAACCTCCTTCTGACTGTCCAGGAACTTGGGGCGTCCGTCCTTCCCAGAACCCACGCCTCAAGTTTCTCAAGAACCGCATGTGATACTGGCTTTGAGGAATCTGGCCTAGAAATATCGGAGTGATGCATTTCCCCCCAAGTTAGATCAGAGTGTAGATCAAATCTGAACCATTTTTTTTTCCCTCAGCAAAGCTACTGGCCACCTGTATCACTGATGGAGGTCCAAGTTACACAGTTTGTTAGCTAACAGCTTACCTAATTTGTAGATAAAATAACCAAAAATAATCAGGAACATTTTGTAATTGTATAGCCCACGGTGGTTTGTCCTAAGAAGGATGAACCACCATGGGATATACAATTATAAAGATGTTCATGAGGACACATCTCTTCGACTTCTCTTCCACCTCCGACTCCCAAGATGACTTCGACATCTCTTCCACCTCGACTTCGGGCACTTCCTTCAACTCCACACTGCATTAACATAAAACTCAGAGAAATGGACCCTACGAAGCAGAAAGAGAATGCTATTCGGGTCTCCCAAAGAGGAATCCAAAGAGCGATGCTTGGAATATCATGCCTCACTAAGTGAGAGAAGGAATCCAAAGTTTAGACCTCTGTCAACGATCCAGAGTCAGGGACACTGTCTCATTTGCCAAGGTGTCGAAAATCAGACAGGCTGGACATGTAATTCGATTTGGAGACAACCGCTGGACTAGAGCCGTTACTGACTGGATCCCACAGGATGTCAAAAGATCATGTGGCCGCCCACCTACAAGATGGTCAGACTTCTTTGTCAAGACCCTGAACGGTATGAGGCTCGTCATATTCCTGAAGCAAGCAGATGCCATTGGGCTACACTGGCATGTGATAGGGTCAAATGGGAATGTTACTGGTGCCCACTCGAGCATATCGACGAATAATGGGATGTCAAGTGATCAAGTTATATCACACTCAGTTCTCTTTGATAGCCATGTCCACCTGCCCACATACCAAATTCTACAGGATGGATATGTCATTCCCAACGTTCTCCCTTCTGAAATCCGACATGCCATTTTGTAGGTAAAGAAGGGAACAGCACCAGGCCCAGACAAAGTCAGACCCGAACACCTGAAGAATCTGCCATCGGTACTCATCAATACACTAGCTCGGCTCTTCACACGCTACCTGTCCGAATGCAAGGTGCCCTCCCAATGGAAACCCAGCAGGACAGTTCTACTGTTCAAGAAGGGAGACATCCACAACATTGGCAACTATCGCCCCATCTGCCTGTTGTCTGTCATCTACAAGCTGTTTACATGAGTCATCCTGAACAGGATTGGCAGAATACTAGATGAAGGACAACCATGCGAGCAAGCTGGCTTCCGGAAAGGATTCAGCACAATCGACCATATCCACACGGTAACCAAACTCATTGAGGTTTGTAGGGACTACAAGATGCCACTCTGTCTCGCATTCATTGATATAAAGAAAGCCTTTGATTCTGTGGAGACTGAAGCGGTCATCGAAGCCCTAGCCAAACAGGGCGTTCAAACCCAATACATCAAAATCCTTCGTGAGCTGTATTACGGATTCACCACCAGGATCTCACCATTCTACAAGGAAGTGGTCATTGATGTCAAAAGAGGGGTTCAACAGGGCGATACCATTTCACCAAAACTCTTCAGAGCCACCCTCGAGAACATTATGCGACAATTAGAATGGGAAGAGACAGACATGGGGCAGAGCTGCTACTGGCTCTCACTGTGCCCAGCTGCTCATGAGGTGCCCGGGAGTGATGGCAGGTTCTAGCCCTGGCCCGCCACCCCAGCAGAGCCTCACAACAAGCCAGACGATCCCCACTCCATGAGGACCTCCATTTTCCACATCCGGACTTCCCCCTCGTCAGAACTCCACCCAGTAGACCAGCCTATCACAGCCCGGCTCATGCGGCCCCCGGGCTGTGATAGGGCGGTTCATCAATAAATGCTGGATTTTGAGAGGACTACAAGAGTATGCTACCCGCACGGCAGAGCCTGGCAAGCTACCCGTGTTGTATTTGATATGCCAGATACCAGTAACAATTATAGACCTCATTCCCATGACCTGATGGAATGGTTTGAGGCTCTTTATGTTCCTGGAGCAAGCAGGTGCCCTTGGGCTCTGCTTGCATGAGACAGGTCATACAGAGATGTTGCTGGTGCCCGCCCGAGCAAATCGATGATGAACGGGAAGACAGTGATACAGAATGGGAAGGAATGGGGGTGAAGATAGATGGTCGGCAACTACACCACCTCCGCTTCGCTGATGACATCGTCCTAATAACACCAAACATTAGCCAAGCGGCACAAATGCTGGCTGACTTCGACCGAGAATGTGGAAAGGTAGGTCTACAGCTGAATCTAAAGAAAACTATGTTCATGAAAAATGAACTAGTTCTGGAGGCCCCATTCACTCTCAATGGAACAGACATCTCTGAATGCAGCAGTTATGTGTACCTAGGTCGAGAAGTCAGCATGATGAACAACCTAAAACCTGAGCTGCGCAGGAGGAATAGAGCGGCATGGAATGCCTTCAAAAACATCGAAGAAATAGCCAAAAGAACAAAGAACCTCCAGCTCCAGGCACATCTCTTTGACTCCACCATTCTCCCTGCATTAACATACGCCTCAGAGACCTGGGCCCTACGAAAGCAGGATGAGAATGCTATTCGGGTCTCCCAGAGAGGAATTGAAAGAGCTATGCTTGGAATATCACGCCTCACTCAAGTGAGAGAAGGAATCTGGAGTTCTGACCTCCGTTGCTATTCCAGAATCAGGGACGCTGTCTCATTTGCCAAGGCATCGAAAATCAGATGGGCTGGACATGTAATGCTATTTGGAGACAACCACTGGACTAGAGCCGTTACCAACTGGATCCCACGGGATGTCAAAAGATCACGTGGCCGCCCTCCTACAAGATGGTCAGACTTCCTTGTCAAGACCCTGAAGGAACAGTTTGAGGCTTTTCATTTTCCTGAATCAACCAGATGCCATTGGGCTACATTGGCACGTGACAGGGTCCAATGGAAATGTTACTGGCGCCCGCTCGAGCAAGTCGATGAATAACGGGATTCAAGTGATCAAGAAGTGATCAAGTGGTATAATAAAAAATAGAAATAAAAAAAAAACAGCCAAAAATGTTGAGCGCTGTTAGAAGTTGTGAGACCAGAGACAGGAACGAGGACATGGTACAAGAGCCATTCTGGTATAGCACAGAACTGGGAGAGCAGAAATCATCTACGTAGTCAATGCAAGTGAACTTAGACAATGTACCCTCCCCAAAAAACTCTGCCATGTAGTTAATCTTACTCAAGTTGAAACTGCAATGTCAAAATTCTTATTTGTCACAAAACCCTTTCTTAGTCTAATCAAGCTCTTTTTATTGATCTGAAGAAAATAGGAAATACCAAAGAAAAATTTCTTTGGTATTCCTTTAAGTGAGTCTAATTTTCTCTTTCGCTTTGGCTATTATAACTTTTTCCTCAGAGAGGCAGTGAGTGTATCAACTATTCTGCTTGAGAAAAGATACAAGTTTTTATAATTTAAAATTTTATTTAGGCTGGGGCCAGAGTGATAATGCAGTGGACAGACCATGCAAATGGCTGACTCAGGTTCTGTCCTTGGTAACCCATATGGTCCCCTGGGCACCGCCATGATTTATTCCTGAGTGTAAAACTGGGAGTAACTCCTGAGCATTACTGGGTCTGGCCCAAAACCAAAAGAGAAGTATCCCCATTATTATTTCACTTTTAATATAATTTATTAAATTTGGCTAAAAATAGACAGAAATCCCAAGCCAAACAACTTGTATTCCTTTCCACTTATTTTCACCTGTGTCATTTTTAGACTATTTCTATAATTTCTAAATGTTAGTGTCTCATGCCTTATCTTTCAAGTCAGGTGTTTTTAATGCCATGTTAAACATTTCTAATGGGTCTTTCTACTTTTTTATTTTTATTTTAAAGGTTTCCTTCAAACAACTGCTGAAGAGTTTTGCTTTTATTATGCAAGAAAAGATGGCGGGTTGTGCTTTCCAGATTTTCCAAGAAAGCAAATCAGAGGACCAGCGTCTAACTACTTGGACCAGATGGAAGAATATGACAAAGTGGAGGAGATTAGCAGGTTCAGAAAGATAAATACTCTCTAACCTTTACTAAAATTCAGCCAAGTGACCACATTCATGGTTCAGACGTTAGATAGTTGAATTAACTGTCTAAGTTGGCTGTATCCTTCAAGTGCTTTATTTATTTATTTTTTGGTGGGAGTTTGTTCCTTTAAAATCACATTAACCTAAGTGCTTTTAATACTGAGATTACTAATCTTCTGTAATGAGCTTGGCTTCTCTATGATTCATGAGGATTTTATGAATTGAGCTTAAAATTGAGTTTTACAATTACTCTTCACTTTATAGTGCCGTGGAAAGAGTCAGCACAATTATCATTAGCAAATTCGAGTTTCATAGCAGATCTTAGAACATTCTCCCTGAGTGGCTTTCCACCAGGATTAGTGATTGTGAGTAAAGCTCATTTTAAAGCTTGAAAAAGGGAAAATAAACATAGAACATTTCAAAATGCATTTAGATTCTCTAGTCAATTTCGTTGACTTCCATAAAAAAGAATTTCAGAGAATTACGTAGTGATCTGGGGTTAACTAAGGGATAGTTATTGATTCCTATAGAAAATAATGGCATTGTAAAGGTGTGAGGGTCTGGAGTGATAGCACAACGGGTAGGGCGTTTGCCTTGCATGGGGCCAACCTGGGTTCGATCCCTGGCATCCCATATGGTCCCCCAGCATCGCCAGGAGTAACGCCTGAGCATTGCCGGGTGTTTGCAAAAAAAAAAAAGCAAAATAAAAGGGGTATGGCATCATTCCCCTCCCTCATTCCCAGGGAAGCTCACTGGTTTTCTCTGATTTGTTTAGAAAGCACAAACACAACTGCTTCTGTCTTCAGGAGGTTGTGAGTGGACTGCGCCAGCCGGTTGGAGCCCTCCATAGTGGGGATGGCTCCCAGCGCCTCTTCATCTTGGAGAAAGAAGGTTACGTGAAGATCCTTAGCCCCGAAGGAGAAATTTTCAAGGAGCCTTATTTGGACATTCACAAACTTGTTCAGAGTGGAATAAAGGTTGGCTTTTTACATTTTCTTTATCTTTGCTCTGGCTATGTTTCTTCTGTCTTAATGTTACCCTTGCTGAAGTTATTTCTTTGTAATAAAAAAGAATTTTTAAGGAGAAAGTGAGGAGACAAGAATCATTTTGGCAACCGCACTGGGACAGGTCGTAAAGGTTTTCGTTGTATTTGGTGACTGAGTTCAATCGTGCCAATGTACTTGACATGCTTGCCATATGTAAATGACACATTATAGCGAGGCCTCGTTTTATAAGAAATGATTTTAATAGGAGAACTATTTAGAATTGTATATTAGCATCTGCTAGTAGAAACAGACTTCTGGTTGCTTTGGCAATTGCAAATTATTCTTTTGCTTCATTGTTTTTTGAGTTAGTCATTAAAAAAATACGCCTTAGATGGTGCCTTATATTATTCAATGTTTTTAAGGTAAGTCAAGTATGATAGCTGCAATTAGCCCTTTTTTATGCAATATAAACAAATCTGTTGCCTTGTTTTCCATTTTTTCTAATTTGAACGGTCTTTTCAACAATCTAACAGGTGTGTAAATAAAATATTCAGTTTTATTTCACTAGAGTGTTGTGATGAGTTGTACTGGGCAAATTGTGTTTTTAATGAAAGCACATTGAACAGCTCAGACTGTTCTAGAATAAAACAGCTCAGACTATTCTAGAATAAAACAAAGCAACAGTGTGAGTCGGGAAGAACCAGTTATTATTTTTCATTTCTTCACTGGAAAGAAATCCAAGGAGGGTCGATACTCTTCCATGCATATAGAAACATTTGCTGATCTTCCCTCCCCGTGTACATCAAAGCATGCTAACAACATTGTAACCCTGCTACCTTAACTATATTTCAAACATTTTTTGAGTTAAAATGTTGGTATTAAAAAGACACATAATAAGATGTAGGCGTATAAATGGCTAAGAAATGAAGACCTGAGGTTTGGGGGGTTTGTGAATTTTACGTGTCTTCCTTTGGATTGGGGTCATTTCAGAGAACCTCAGTTTTTCTTTATGTTCATTCTTGGGCAGATTGAATCAAAGTTTATCTTTGAGATATTTTATTCCACTAATAATATGCCATTGACATTTGGGCTAGGTTCTTCAAACTCGGAAATGAAAATGTTTCGGATTTGTGTTTTTTTTCCAAGCTTCTGGGCTAGTGACTGTGTTCATGGCATCTTCTGTTTATCAAGGATCATCTGGCATGAATAATGCAAATAGGAAGATCATAAATTATTATGTACATCACTTTTCTAGTCTTCCCATTTGAATACCTTAAGAGAGAGCAGAAAGCTCTTTCAGCTGGCTGAGGTACTGGTCGGATGTCTCCAATGGCGGAATTAATAATGTATACTAAACCAAATGTCATATGTGTAGATGGAAGCAAACCACAGTGGAGACTCCCCGTGCAGCAATTAATGACCTGTATGAGTACACTAAATGAAACATAAAGAGGAATTCCTGATTATAAGCGCTTTCTAAAAAAATCTAGTATTGGCTCTGAGGGGTCTGGAATTTCTTTCTCTGCTAATTGTCAGTTAAGAATTGAGATTGTCACATGGAAAGAGACTGATCCTTTTTGTGGGAGTCTAGACAAGGTGAACCCCTTAAACTGCTGCCTCTGATTCTTATAACTGCAGCAAACGGCTCATCATTCAGCAAACCTGGATGATTCTTTTCTAAGTGGGTCCTCACTGAAGCTCAAAATACAATATCTTGTTTTTTAAACATCCAGATTGTGATGCCTATATTTGTAGATTTTTAGCACCCTGTGAACATAACTATGTTTCATCAAGCAAGTTATATGTGAATCAGCCCAATGCGAAGTCAACACTTGAACTGACTTCATTTTGCTAAAGAAGGTACATTGTGGACTTGGATTTGAGGGACTGAATTCTATGCCATGTGAATTCAAGTTTCCCTTTCCCAGATCTAGTTTAGTAAAAGGGCCAAGTGAAAATGTGAATCAGAAATACGTTTTTAAGTAATGTGTTAATTTAGTAGATCATTGATGATTGTGTATGGCGCCAGTTAAACATCAATATTATCCCTATGAAGAATGGTGTAAGGGTCCAGTTGGTCAATAAACTATAAAGTTGTGTGTGTGTGTGTGTGTGTGTGTGTGTACATGAGCCTGTGGTATTTATTCTAGTGTTAGTTTATCTAGTGGTAGGCGGGGGCTTCTCTAAGATACTGGTGATTTAAAAGAAATCTTTAAATGTAGCTTTTATCAGAATTCTGAACAAACATCAGGCAAGTACTCACAGACTCTTTATGTGTCTGAAGTTCCGTTTTGGAGAGTGACTTAGGGCCACACCCAGGATGCTCAGAGCTTATTCCAGGATCTGTGCTCAGGATCACTCCTGACTCTGTTCAGGCTACCCTGTGTGGTTTCTGGGATGGAACTGTGGTTGGCTCTGTGCAAGGCAAACACCGTATCCCCCTGAACTATTTCTCCAGCATGATAGACCGTGGCCTCAAGAACTGCCAACAGTATTATTGCATGGAAACTTCCAACAGTGCTACTGGTCAAGGTGAATAAGAGTTTTAGGTTGGAATTCATATATGGGAGTATTTTTTTGAGGTTTTTCAGATCTTAGCCTCTAACCAATTTGAGAACCAACTGACCGAGACTGAGTCGAACTCTCTGGCCAGGGAAAACCGGAAAGAGACACATTTCATCTCTGCAGTCTTCCTAGAATGATCATTGAGAGCTGTAGTTGGATACCTGTGGTCATTTGCCTTGTATCCTCTGTCATTTTCTTGGCTGGCATGCAATCCTTATCTGCTCTGGGTATGGAGATGAATTAATAATGTTGGAATTACCAGATTCTTGGTAGTTTTGGGGGAAAATACCTTTTATTTTTTTGTTGTTGTTGGTCATCAACAATAATTGTCTAACTGTTCTACCCAGTGTCCATTTTCTTTAATCCTGGCTTTGATCTTTTTGGTAATATCAGACTCAGCCGGTTTACCCAATTCTTGTCATCCTTGTGCCTGTAATGTTGCTAGTCATTCATTCTACTGAATTTCCCCTTGATTACCTAAGATCTAAAATCTTCTCTTTGGGAGGGTGGGGTGGTCAGCTTTAACACTTGCCACCTAGGGAGGGTCCCCAGGAAAATCTCCAGCCCCACTTCTCCACTGAGTTGTCCCAAGTGGTACATCTGAGAGCTGCGTGGTGTTTGCCTATTGATCACAGGCATTGTTCCGAAGTACGAAAATATTATGAGCTGAAGATCCAAGGGTTTATCAAAGCCTGTTGGGATAGAAATACGCTTTCTCTGCAATTTGTTGCAGATCTAGCCTTTCACATTTTCTTGTCTTTGCCTTGCATTTTATGCTTGCCCTTGCAATATTAGTTTAACTGCTAGAAGGCAGAACAGAAATAGGACATAGCTTACTTTTCAGAAGTAATATTTGACATATTGCTTGTGCATGTAACATAAGACAGTGAATGGACCAGTAGCAATTGCTCCCAAAGAAAAATGAGAGGTGACTTTAGTTGGAAGAAAGCATGTGTGGAGTTGAAAGAGTACAGCAAAATATGTTTGATAAATAGGACATGAGGTTATGTTTGGAAAGCAGAAGAACCAGCATTCTGAAGGTTTTTGTGTAATGGCATTAGCAGCATTTTTGATCTATCAGATTGGAAGTTATTAAACTTCATTAGAGACCGCGAAATGGTACAGGGGTTTAAGTGCCGTGTTGCATGGGCTAACTCTAGTTTGATCCCCATCACTGTGTATGGTCTCCCTTGCACTATTAGGAGTGACCCCTGAACACTGCCGGTGAAGGCCCAATAACAAAAACTAAGAAAATCAACAAAAGAAATAAGTCTTACTAGAGAATCACTGTTGGTAAAAAATAAAGAGCAAATACATTTAAAAATCAACAGGTAATTGAATAGACTCCCACACACAAAGATTAAACAGTTTTAAGCCTTTTTTATTGTAGCTTAAAGTTCTGATCCCAAACCATAAAGTTAAAATAAAAACATAGTGTAGCTTTGTGAGTCAAATTTTAGTTATTTTTTATGCATAGAAGTATGCTAGTAAACCAAATAGCAATGATGTTCTATTAAACCAAAGAATATTTTATTGAGTGTTGTTGACATTTTACATAGAAATGCCCATGCTCTATAAAAAAAAGTTAACAAAAACTTATTTTTTTATTTTAAATCACTTTAGCCCCAGTTTAAACATATTGGGGATGTCCACAGAGAAATTGAATTTTGTAAAGTCAAATTTTGTAAAGTCTCGTTGGTAGTGTGAAATAGTCTCAGCACTGTATGGTGAAGTTAGTTTCCATCTGTGGTGTTCAAATGCCTTTCTTTTGGCTTTTGCAATTCTTTGGCTAAGCCCATTTTAAGAAATGCAAGTGTATCTTTGATAGTACTTTTGTCTTTATATTTGTCTGAGACTTGACAGCCAGATATGGTTTCTATAAATCTCCAGGGAAAACCAAAGACATCTTGACTCTAAAGGATGTTCCTGCCACCTCTGACAGATCTCTGTCTCACCTTTCTTAACCAGAAAGAGAAGGCGGGCCTGTTAGCAGAACTTTCCAGTGGATGTCTTAATCTCGCAAAATAGAATAGCAGGCATTGAAATCCACCTCCAAGTGACAGGAAGCAGAACTACTTTCATTTTTAAACGCATTAATCTGCTTTCAGATTAAGGGTGTCTTAGTTTCTTAATTGTCTCCAAGTGACCGTGTTGTCAGCAGGGGTCTCCTGGTCTTTCTCCCATGCTGCAGCACTTACTTGGCTTAACCTTGGCATAGATCACGTCAGACAATCCTTTCTGTAGCCAGGCAGGGCAGGCATCAACATCCCATTTCACAGATGAAGAGATGGAGGTCTAGAAGGTCTTTGAGCTTCCAGGCTAACCCAGCTGACCATTCCCAGAGTCCAGCTTCCATAGCAGTGGTCCAAGGCCAACAAGCTCTAGCACACAACGGTGCCTTGAGGGAATGTCTGAGGAGCATGTTTAGAGAGAGATGGGGAATAGTTGCTAGCACCTTCTGTGCTGCCAAGACCCCAAAGAGACAGAGCCTAGATCCTGAATTCTGCCTCCTGACCTGGGCTCTAGCCTGTAGCTGCTCGTCTGGCTCTGGGCCGAATTGCTTCTGTAGAGGAGAGATAACCGGAGGCTTCCCGACCTATTCCTGCAGGCATTTATGTGGGTCTGACTCGTTTGTGAATATTGTTTATCGTTGGCATCTGTCACATTCACCTGAATGGGATGGGAAAGAGAGGAAGCCCCCCAACACACACAATCACATGTTCCCTGGGATTTAAATTTAAATGCTCCTTAGCTATGGGACCGAATGATACTGTATGAAAATCTTCCAGCCGCCTTAGTGTATACACCAGAATTATGTGGCAGTCCAAGAAAACCAAGTTACATGTCTGTGCCTGGGTTTTCTTTCATTCAGAACGATGACCTTAGCATGTATTTTTACTTGGAGGCCTAACTAGAGAACGAAAGCCCTTTTCCCTTTTGACGTGAGGTCTGTGGCATTGCAGTTGTCTCCTGAGTGAGCAAGGCCCTTGTTCTGGGTTTCACAGAGCCTGTGCTGATAGCAAAGTGCACACCCAGCGTCAGCCACTGCAGCAGCCTATCAGAATTCTTCACTTTGGTAGTTTTTCTCCATCTGGACAGGATAGGAATGTACGTCATTTATTGGGTTTATTTTAGACCATGGTTTGTGCCGGTCTTCATAGAGTTAATAAATCATAGGATTTACAAAGGAAATAACCTGGGACAGAAACTCAGAAGGCGTGTATTTTTATCCACTCGCTGCTGTTGCTTGAAGCACAGATTTCGAAAGTGGGGATTTGGGAGGATAATTGGGCAGAGTTGCTGTGAAAGCAACATGGAAGGAAGCACAGAGTCTGCTACTCAACCAAAGGTATTTCTTTAAAAGGTAGATCAATAAAATAGACCCTGAAGTCGAGGACGGGTGTTTTTGGAGAGTGAACCACATCTGGCAGTGCTCAGGGCTCACTCCTGGCTCTGCACTCAGGGATAACTCCTGGTGGAGCTGGGGGAAACCAGATGGAGTTCTGGGGGTTGAACGTCGGTCGGCTGCATGCAAGGGAAATTCTCTCTACTCAGTGTGCTATCACTGCAGACTTGGCAGAGAGGGCTTTAAAGGAGAGTTTCAAAGTTAAATAGTGACAGCAAGTATCAGTTAATTTTATGAGTGAATGGAGCTAAAGATCAGATATGGAAATATACTGAGGTGAGGGTCTCCGTGACCTTCCTTTCAGAGCCTTAAATACATTGGACATGTCTACCACATTAACTGAGTATTCTTTTTCATACAAATAGTATGTTCGTTGCTTAGTATTTGATAAATGTTTTCTCTGCATACAAGGAACTCTTGGTAAACTACACACATTCGTTCCATGGTTTAAATGGCCAACATTGTTCAGACTAAGTTTATACACAGTTCATCGCTAAACCATATGACATTCTGTAGAATCCTGCATTTGAAAAGTAGTAAGGGGCCAGAGCACAATGGAAGTGGGGCTTGCTTTGTGTGCAACCAACCCGGGTTCAATCCTGGCACACCTTGGGCACTGACAGGATTGATCGAACATAGAGCCAGGAGTGATCCCTGAGCATAAAGCCAGGAGTGAGCATAGAGCCAGGAGTGATCCCTTAGCTCTGTCAGGTATGGCTCCAAGACAAAAAAGTATATTCAACGTAATGATAAAATAGTGATTATAAAAACCAAGATATAGAACTTTGGCAATTTTTTGGATCTGTGAATACATTTGTTCTTCGGTTTGTGGTTACATTTTTGTGTCCAAATTTGGAAGTTTGTTTCTAAGCATTTTGTTTTACAAGACTAAATTTGAGGCCAGAGATAGCTCATATTTATACCATAGCTCATTAACTGCATATTTTGTATACAAGAGGCCATGTTTGATGCTCATCACTGCACTGTCCCCAAGCACTGAGCTAGGAGTAGCTCTGAGCACAGCTAGATGTGACCCAAAACAGCAGCAAGAAGACGCTCTTTTGCATTTATAGACTATAGAGTGTGTGTTCAGCATGTGAATTATATATGTTACACTCTATGTATGTGCTAATATGCTATCAATGAAAACAGTGCGTTCTAACATATCCATCGGGATCGGTCATCAATTAACATTTAGTTGTTATAGTTTGGGTTCTTTGTTTGACTTTTGGGCCGTACTAGGCTGTGTACAGTTACCATTCCTGTACTTGGGGAGCCACAGGGGGTGCCAGCAATTGGATCTGGGTCTGGTGTATGCAAGACAACTGCCTTAGCTGCTGTATCATCTCCAGTCCCTAGTTATTTTGTTTTGGAATGTATGCTTATGTTGAGCTGGTGTTCACTGCCTAGAAATTTAAGTCAACTTTGAACATTTAGTCCCAGTATACCTTGAGAAATAAGGCTCTGTTTATTGAGACCATTCTTTTGTGGGTTCTAGTGAAAAAGGCTTGAAACCAATCTTTCTCTGAATTGTTTTTATCACTGTATCACTGTCTTCCCGTTCATCATCGATTGGCTCGAGCGGGCACCAGTAACATCTCCATATGACCTATCCATGCAAGTAGAGCCCAAAGGTACCTGCTTGCTCCAGAAACAAGAAGAGCCTCAAACCATTCCATCAGGTCATGGGAATGAGGTCTATAATTGTTACTGGTATTTGGCATATCAAATACGACACGGGTAGCTTGCCAGGCTCTGCTGTGCGGGTGGCATACTCTATGCAGGCATGAATTCTTCCCAGGTGATAATGTCTATGGGCACATGCATTATCATGTGACCAGTTGCAGTAGTTCCTAGAGAGCACCCTCAGCCAGTGAATTTCCACAGACTTTCTCTGAGCCACCCATTTACCAATTTAAGTTCATCTTGTCACTCATTTTTAAATATTTTGTCATCTCATAGATCTGATTTGAAAAATCACAGGAGGTAATCATTTAAGACAACTATCCTGATTATCTTATCAGACATACATGTCAAAAGACAAGAACAGAAAGAGGCGTCAGCACGTTTGAGCCAAGCTAATGCCTCATTGTCAGACGCTTTGACACATTCCATCTCCTTGTGACTCTGAATCCAATATTTGAAGCTTCTATAAAAAATGAAATGTAAGACAAAAATTCATGACCACAAACTTTTTTTTTTTTTTTTGGGTCACACCCGGCAATGCTCAGGGGTTACTCCTGGCTCTGCACTCAGGAATCACTCCTGGCGGTGCTCAGGGGACCATATGGGATGCTGGGGATCGATCCTGGGCGGCATATGCCGGCCGTGGTGCAAGGCAAATGCCCTACCCTCTGAGCTATCGCTGCAGCCTACGACCACAAACTTCTTGAGTAAAGAATGCTCCTTACAAATTCAAGTTTGAAGTTTATGCCTTTCTCTTTAAGAGTAGTTAAATTCTTTGCCTTAAAAAAAATTCCAAGGAGCTGTTTTTAAATCAGCCTCTGTCTTAAAGCACCCTGGATCCAAATGGATCACAAACTTGTAAAATGACTTACATTCTCAGGTTATTTCTAGGTAGGGAAAACACACCTGTTCTAAAAACCTTTGCTAACAGTTTGAAACTGCTCAGAAAAACTCCTCTTGGACACTTTTCAAAGGGTGGGTACACTGAGTGGAAGCGGTCGTATGTAGGGGAAATTCAGACGGAAGACTTCTTAGGAGGAAGAAAAGCAAAGCAAATTGAATTGATTCAATCCGGAGCCTTTTTTTTTGAAAGACTGTGTGACTGGGGCCCCACAGTGCAGACTTCATCTGGCTCTGAGCACACCTGTTCAGGAAAAGGGAAACAAAATGCGAACTCAATTGCCTCCCCACACCACACAGGTCACCAGGCATCTGCCATAAGTTATCAATTACTAGCCTCGCCTGAACTCAGCCCTGTGACCCGAGGTTGCAAACACCACCGTGGAGCTCATTCTCTTACAGAGACTCTGCTTCCCCCTGCACCACCCTCAAAGCTTCTGTTTAAATCTCCAGGGCTTTGGGAGGTCAGGTTAACCCCCCTGACATTCTAATGTCTTTACACCCGTCCTTCTCTGCACATCCCCCTGGGGATGATCTCAGCTGGGATATTTTGTGCCTTGCAGTGATGTGGCTAACTCAAAAAAAAAAAAGAAAGAAAGCTTTTACCCAATACTTGGCATAGTTCCTTAATTACAAAAGGTCCTTAATTGTAGCCTAAAGACAGTGTCTCCTTGTGTGAGGAAGGTGGTGTGTGTGCCTGGGTGTGTGGCTGCTTTGAGCATTTGGCTTTGATTAAATTACCTATAAGTTCCTGCACATAAGTGTAAACAAACACACAAAGAAAAAAGCCTTCTCAGCCCGTTTACCCTGGAACTGCTTCCTTTGAAAACCATCGCAAGAGGCACCTGTAGGGGAAGCTCTGGGTGATGGCATCAGTCGACTCTGATGGCCCCTAATGCAGCTCTGGAGACCCCTAATGCAATCACATGAGGGGGCTTTGTGGGATTCTCGGTGCAGTGCTCATCTACCACCAAGATTCCAAGGGTTGAGTCTCTTGGAGCAATCGGCTTAATCTTCTGGGACCTTCCCATGATCCTCTTTGAAGTCAGAGGACTGATTCCTGGGTCATTTCTAGCCTTGTAATTGCTTGAGATACAAGGACCGTAATGTTCAGGGGTCCCCAACACTCAGGAGCTGCGATCTCCAGGCTTTCCAGAGTGGGGTGGTAGAGGAAGTTGGGGGAAGCGCCATCTTCTCTGCTTCAACCCTTATGGTTCTGAGCCAGAAACCCTGTTGGCATCTCCCAAGCCTGAGCCCCGTGAAATACTGTCACCACTGACCCATGGGCGCAGTCCCCTTTCGCCTGTAATGGGCTTCTCATGAGAGTGATGAGTAGGGGTTCATCTCTTGTCAGCTCATTAAGAGCTGCCTAACTCAGCATGGTACGAGGCTTCGGGTTCCCCTCAGGGGCTGGAATATGCCCTGAAAGTGGAAGGACCACAGTCTGCTAAATTTTCAAAATAAGTTTTGAAAGTGGAGCCGTCCCTGGCCAGCAGTGAGCTTCACTGGGTGTGTTGGGGAGACTCCTGAGGTTGGCAGCATGGGAGCATGTGGAGTTGGAGGTGGCGAGTGTGCTTCCGAACACGTCAGGTCATAGCCCTTGGCTTCATCACTGCTGAGTGCTAGAGGGAGTCACTGGGGAGTTCGAGCTGCCAAGTGACAGGACCCAGCTCTACCTTCTCGGCCAAGAGAAGGAGCCGTCAGCGTGGATTGTGTGCAAACGAGAGTGGCTGTGGAAGCAGGGGCAGAGGCCGGAACGTTGGATGCCCACGACAGTGCTGCTCTGCCTGGACTCTCGTTGGCTGCTGAGCCTCGGACAGACTCTTTCATCTGTCAGACGAGAGGGTCAGGCAGAGCAGAGGTTTCATTTCAGTTCCTGCTTCTAGAGGATCTGCCCTTGGACAGAGGGTGGAAAAGGAGCCCTGTTAAATGGAGTCATTTTATACTTGGTGTTCACCAACTTTTGTACCTATATTTTACCAAAAAACTCTTCCTTCGAGTTGGTTTTTTTAAGTTCAAAGCTTCTTTATCTTATACATGGTGATTCATGAACATGACTGGTTTCTGCAAAACCTGAATGCTTTTGCGTACACATGATCTTTCCAGGGAAATGCCTGTAGAATAGAGGAGTCATGACTGTTCTTTTTAATGGTATTTATACTTGGAGCCAACATCTAAGAATATGCCAAAAATCTAGGTTGTTTTTTTTTTTTTTTTGCTTTTTTTGTTCACACCTGGCAGTGCTCAGGGGTTACTCTGAGCATACTCTGCACTCATTAATTACTCCTGGCAGTGGTTGGGGACCATCTGGGGTGCTGGGGATCAGACCTGGGGCAAGTACCCTATCTGCTGCAGTATCACTCTGCCCAATCTAAGTATCTTAAAGTCAGAGAGAATTATATGGTGATGGCATGCCAAAGTCTGAACTCAAATAGGAGAGTCTACAGATGTTGTAGGGAATTTCTTAGTAAAATGATAGGACCATGGCCTCACATTTGTGGCCATCTATTCACTCTTCAAGTAGAATATTCCTCACTCTCTTCAGCAAGTTTCTTCTTAGTTGTAGACAATTGGAAGCTCATTTAACTGACAGCTTTTCAGGCTGTAAATTAAGCGGGGGAGGGGGCTGGGTGGAGAAAGTCTGTCTCCTTTTCTACCTGCATGTGAATGGACAAAAGTTAATTTGGTTACAGAGTAAACTAGATGTGGAAAATGGAAACGGGAAGGAGGGAAGTGCTTGATCATTTTCCTTGCTCATGGAAGGCTCTCAATGCTCTGTTTCCTTGAGAGAAATCCCATGGTGCCAATTAACCTAACTTATTCCAAAACAATTCTGTGTTTGGAAAGAATAATTTTCATTGTGGGTGTTCCTTGAAATTGTATGCCTCATCCCCTGTTATTACGGCGATGTGTGCTGTGCAGTTGAAAATACCAGCTTCGCTTCCATGCCCTGTATAGATTAGAGCTGTATCCCACACACAGTGTCAGATACTCTGCTTTAATTTGGTCCAAGGCACACATATTTTAACCTTTTGTAATTTTTAAATGTGAAAAAACCCTTTCTACCTAGTATTAAGCCAGATATTTCATGTTAGAATTATCAAAAACACTAAACACGAAAGATTTGTTTTAATCAGGAAATAGCTTTCCTTGCAAAAATTTGAAAAGAAGTCAGCTTTCTTGGCTGGGTTTAAATGGCATCTTCATTTTTCTTTGAAATAATGAGAATGCAATTTTTCTTCCAGCGGGAGCAAAAGAGCCGCGCTAGCAAAGTCTGCAGAGGATTTTTTTAATTCACTTGGTAAAGGCAGTCTCTACTTTTTAGGCTGTGTTGTCTCTTTAGCTTTCTGGAGATTTTTTTTAAACCTAATAAATCAATTAGCCAATATTCATGCTAAGATTCAATTTGGTGAATAGAATATATGTGCTTTTCATCAGGCACACATCTTTTTTAAGTCTGAAACACCACACACAAAGAATTTAATTCTGACGGACATTTGTTCTCAGCCTAAATACGTTAGGGCCAATAGTCGTTCCCACTTAATCATGCTTCTTAAAAGTGAATTCCAGAGGACGGGAGGCCCTGAGTGACCCCCTGGTAAGGTGAGTTGTCAGTAAATTACTTTTATGATATGCCCTAGGGAAGCAGTTCTTCTAGAAAGTTGGTGGGAAGCTGGCCTCTCCTGCCCATGGGGGATGACCTTTCACTTCATCTAACCTTTGCGTTTCTAATTCTAAATTTCTGCGAGGCATTCAGCCCATTGTTGGGTGTCATATTGAAAGAAAGATCTCCCCTTCACCTAGCCTAGGAGACGGTGTTGACCACACATTCAGCGTGAGATCTCTGGGTGGCTTATGCCAGTTAGCTTTCATTTCTTCAATTCCAGATGAAATAGCTTCTATTGAATGACTGGAAGTATAACTGAGCTTCAAAACAGATTAGTGGTTTCATGGCGACTGTTGTGAGTGATGGAAATAAACACTGGAAAAGTTGACACCTGTAACTTTGCTAATCTGTATTTATGGGGCACCTGAAAATTTAAAAAAATCATTAGAGGTGAAGAAAGATGCCACCAGAATGCAGCCTGCATGTGCACAGTAGTACAGAGCAACAAACCTCGTCAGTGTTCCTGCTGTTCTGTTTGGAGAAAGCTTTTATTGTGCTTTTGGGGAACAGTGTACATTAAGAAGTAAGAATTTGGATTCAGCTTTGTGAAAGATCTATAGAGATCATTAATATACCTTTTGGCATTTCAGACTGAAAGCATTGGGAAATAATGTTTATTCACAGTATTGATGCCCTATTAATGAACAAAGGTGACTTAAGAAAACTTCATGTCTATGTTTTATGTCCATGAATATTTTTTCTCAGTAGTTTTGGATTACATTGAATAGAGCTATTTTGAGTTATCTGCTGAAGAAGAGTATCTCATTGCCCAGTTGTATTGTCTATATATGTTTTATAGGATTCATAAACCCATGTGTGTACAAATGCATTTATAATGTGCATTATATGTATGTATTTGCAACATGCCTGTATCATACTACATCAAAATAAATATAAACTATGTTAGACATATATGACACAACACTGTGTGTAAAGGATGACTAAAGATAAGCTTTTCCCAAATAATTACACACCTAATTTTTAAGCAGACAGTGTTTAAGTATAGAAACACACAGACTAAATGGAGAATATTCCTATAATCTCTTTAATTTATATTTCAGATTGTAGTATAAGCAAAGCAAGCAAGCTCAGCTTTGTGTTTGATAGCAGCCCTTTGAGGAGATCAACAATATGCAGTTGTAGAAACAATTAGTGTAACTTCAGTAACTTTTTAGTGAGGAAAGAAAGAAATCAGCAAATTCTTTCCTATAAACCAAAGGTTCTGGCTCAAGAGCCTATATAAACAAGATCTAAGTTTGAAATATTGCTTAATTGCCACCCAGGAGAGAAACTCGGTGTCAAGAGAGCTGTCAGCAGAGAGTGGTCTTTAAACAATGGCAGCTAAGCGTTAAACCGGTGACATTTCATTTAGGGTGGTGCAGCCATATGCTTCCAGAAGATTCAGTAGAGGACACCACCCCAGGCCTAGCCTGCGCTCATCACATTGTTTACCTTTAAATCTGGAAGACACATCGATGCTAAAGCTGAATGTAGAGAAAACGCATTCGTATCCCTAAGAAGGCCTCTCCTGAGGAAGCGAGGGGCTGATCATTTTGTGATGGATTCAGAAATGGTCCTTGAACATTCTTCCACGCGAGCAGTCTGGAGTCCCCGGTGTGCTTTCATTCTGCTGAAAGCCTGTATCATTATATATGATTCCACTGACACAGGGTGAAGTGGATTTTTTGTTTGTGTGGTCAATTTCGCTTTTGTTTTGCTTCGTGAAATATTGTACGTAGAAGTCTCTTGATGAGGTGAATCAGTACAGCCTGTTTCACGTTATCATTCTCTAGAGACGGGGTATTCAATTACGTTTAAACGTGAACCAGGAGACAGGTTCATAATAAGCATTAAGTACTGAACAGAGATCCTCTTTGGATCCCAGCCTCCAGCCCAGAGCACGGAATGGGGAAGGTACTCCCTAAGGAAGATCAAAGTGCTTCAGATCAGAGGAGGAATGGCAAAAACAGCAGGGTTGTGAGAAATTCATATCCTGGGAGGGAGAGGAAGTAGAATGCATGACCTTGTATATTCTATAAGCAAGGTTCGGAAACCCTGGAGGGGAAGAAACAGAAACTCCATCCATCAGAGGATGGCAGCCCCTGGCATAGGAAATGAGTCCTCGAGGGACGAGGAGGCCAAGAGAGAAGAGCTGACGTGCAGGAAGCATGAAGGCATAGAAAGAAATCAGCAGGTCTAGAAAGAGCCCTGAGACAGTGTCCCTAAAGAGTCTTTGATGCTTCGAGTGAAGTGTGACACAGGAACTGCAGGGCTCATCCCCATGACCTCTAGGCTTCTGTGAAACCAGCAGGCTTCCTTGGCTAGGGGATTTGAGCACTTCTCTGGAGCAGAACTAACTCTAGAAGGAACTGAAAGAGGAATCCTAGGATAGGGAAATCTAAGCAAACTAGAAACTCAGTTCTAACAGGCTTAATAAATAGGTCATCAACTCCCAGCTTGTCTATTCTCTGTATTGGGCTAAATTTTTCCACTCACTCCATGTTCTTCTTCCTGTGGCGCTGATTCTAGCAACACTGAGATGACTGTCCTACCTGCTTAGCCAAACCAGGAACAAGAGCTGCTTTTTCGTAAGAATTTCACAGAAGTCTCAGAATTGCTGCTTCTCCTGGTTCCTAGAACAGGTACCACCAGGATTACCCAAGCCTGGCTCCTGGGCCCTACTTTTTCTGCAGCCAGGGGCAAAGAGTCACATAGCGAAGCTCTGAATCTCAAGTGTTGAAGGAGAAGGCCCTGAGGAAATTCAGAGTGAGCGTTTAATAGAGAAAGAGGGAGTAGATGCCAGACAGTCTAAGTCAGTGTTCTTTGACCACTGCTGCCCGAACTGCTGGTCCACCTTCTTGGTCATAAGCGCCCGGCCTTGGACCAGTAAACAGGACAGGCGCTGTTCTGTGGTAAGAAGGTTGAACAATGGCGGTCCAAACAACAGACACTCACTACTCAGTACATAAATAAGATTGCTTCAAATCAAAGGCCTCCTTCCTGGCTTCCTTCTCCTGGTTTCTTCTTCCAGGGCTTTACTTTGTGTCAGATTTTGGGATATCAAAGGGCTTCACTGTATCACTGTCTTCCCGTTCATCATCGATTTGCTAGAGTGGGCACCAGTAACATCTCCATATGACCTGTCTCATGAAAGTAAAGCGCAAGGGCACCTGCTTGCTCAAGGAACATAAAGAGCCTCAAACCATTACATCAGGTCATGGGAATGAGGTCTATAATTGTTAGTGGTATCTGGCATATCAAATACGACACGGATAGCTTGCCAGGCTCTGCCGTGCAGGTAGCATACTCTTGTAATCATCTCAGAATCCAGCATTTATTGATGAACTGCGCTGGCGCAGCGTCCGCGGCGAGCCGGACTGTTGTGATAGGCTAGTCTGCTGGGTGGAGTTCTGACGAGAGGGAAGTCTGGATGTTGAAAATAGAGGTCCTCATGGAGTGGAGGGTCATCTGGCTTGTTGTGAGGCTCTGCTGGGGTGGCGGGCTAGGGCTAGAACCTGCCATCCCTCCCGGGCGCCTCATGAGCGGCTGGGCACAGTGGGGAGCCAGTAGCAGCTTTGCCCCGTGTCTGTCTCTGGATCAGCATACCTGGGCCAGATTAAAAAAGACTGCAGCAGGATGGATCTCGATGAGCCGGGCTGTGATAGTCTGGTCTGCTGGGTGGAGTTCTGACGAGAGGGTTATAAGTAAAAAAAAACTAAGACTTTCTGTAGGGACCATCAGGAAGTCCAATTGGACGATCTTTACTTCAGTTTACCTAATACTAGTATCTTGCTTCTAACTACCCTCATTTTTAAAGACTCAAGCCCAGGAGGGAGTATTGCTGACTCATCAGCAGCAGTGGGTTCACAGAGACTGATTCTTTTTCTTCTAAGCTACAGAAAATGACTCTGTTCCCCCTTACCCAAACAGAAGGCTGAAGAAACATTCTGGACACAAGCTCTATTCTCCATATTGAAAGTCTCTGGTAAAATTTCTCCTAGTTCTAGCCAACAATCCTATTTCTTACTAAATTCCTGTAGACTTTACAAGTAAACCTACAAAAATACCAGCAGTATAAAGTGAATTTCCTCTAAAAGGCTTAGAGGCTATGAAACATTTCATGATAAACTTTTATATTTCTGCACCCTGATTTTGGAGTATGTTGTACACTCTAGCTCTGAAACTCACGTCCTCTCCCAGGGAGATTGAGTTCCATGAGGTACAATTTAATTTACTTGGACCTGTTTTAACTTGTCCTTGGTGGTCATAGTATGATCAATGTATCAGACCCTTTAACGAGCAATAGTGTCATTTTTTTTCCTTTTATACTGTAAATATTCCCATGAGTCTTCTGGTATGCCTTTGGTACATTTTTAATATGCATATTAAAATCTGTTCTTGTTAATTGACTTAAATGAAAGCAGGAGAAAGTTTGAAAAACAAACCCCAACTCTCCCTAAGAATGTGTGTACGTTAATTTCTCAGAGTTATGAAAAACCTTTAAATTAGCCCTTTGTTTTCTCATTGAAAGTCTTCGTCACATGCAAACATGTTCTTCAAATTAATGTTCTTCTCCATGGAAGAAGCATTTCAAATTAAAATGTTCATTTCTTTTTAATGAAAACAGCTAGTTTGTGTCTTATGCGTCTGAGTCTTAAATAGGAGTAGGGTTAGTTGAATAGATGGGAGAGCTTCTCCTCATCTTCTCCATGCCTCAGAAGCCCCACAGTCATTTCCTTCTCTGAAAAACTGTGCTGTTCTCCTTAGCATATATTTTGCCATCTCCAGTCAACCATCCCTTCTGAAAGCCATGTTGAATTTGCTCAGGTAGCTGGTCCCTTCTGCCTCCTTTTACCACCTGGACCTCTTGCCAGACTCATCACACTACTCCTTGGTTAGGCCAAATGCTGGGAGAACATGTTCTTGAAATTGGCCTTTCCCTCTGGTAGGTCCAAGTGAAAAAATCCAGCCAGTAGGTGGCTAACCAGAAGATGGAAACAAACCTACTTTCTGTCCTTAATCACAAAGTGCTCATGGACTGGGGAGATCTCTCACAGAACTAAAGCTTGTCCTCTGAATGCTGGAGGGCCTCATTGGGTCCCTAGCACTGTGTGTTCTCCCAGCACTGAGCAAGGGAGAGTCCTTGAGCACCACCAGACCACCAGGTGTTGTATGTTGACCCAAACAAGAACAGCAAAAGATGATGCAGAACTGTGGCTTCAAAGCATGATCTGTTTAGCAGGGTTCAACGAGCAATTGGTTAGCAGGGTCTAGAGCTGCAGTACCAATATGGCTTGACTCTGCCCAGGCGGGATGACTGTAGGCATATTGCTTATTAAGAATTCATTAAGTTTATACTTATTGGGCTTCTCATTGAAGTATAGAAGTCCTCTATCTTTATATGCTGATGAGTTACGATGAATGTTCTATGTTCTCATTCAAGAATTTGGAACTCTTGTAATTTGTTCATGCTATTGATAGGCAATGGGGTGCTCCTTGTTTTCTTTTCAGATACTGAAGTTTAAATCAGAGAAGGGGGCCAGAGAGAGAGAGTATAGCGGGTAGGGCATTTGTCTTATGTGCAGACCACCTGCATTCAATCTTCAGAATTCCACACGGTCCCCGAGCACTACCAGGAGTAATTCCTGAGTGCAGAGCCAGGAGTAACCCCTGAGCATTGCGAGTGTGACCCAAAAATTCAACAAATAAATCAAACAGAGAAGAGCTGTTGTTTGCAATTGTTTTCCATCTTGAGCCTCACTTAAGATAAATGACTACAACAAATGTTATTTACTTTGTTTCTCATTTTCATAAAAAAAAAGTATGGCTTGTTTATGAGGAGTTTCTGAATATAAAAGTCATGCCATGGCTTTTTAGAAATAAAGCTAATTACATAATTTTTTTTTGTTTTAATAATGTTAAAGCATTAACAAAGTATCACTGGTTACAATGGTTGGTTCTTCAAATTTTATGTTTAAGATCACAGTTAAAGAATTGAATTTGAAATTTGTGATAGATTAGACCAATTGCTTCTACATATGTGGTTCTTCTATAGCTTGTGGGTCTGGATAAATTATACAGAAGATGTGGTGATGATAAATTAGGGTTTGGCAAACTATGCACGGAATCTGGCCCACTGCCTGCTTTTATAAATAAAACTTCATTCTAACATAGTCACTCCATTTCTTTACCTAGTATCTGGCTGCTTTTGTGCAGAACATCAGGGGTGAGAGAGACTCTGATGACTCCTCATTATATTCTTTAAGAGAAGTTGCATTGCTCTAAATAACATGGAAACTAGTGGAGGGGCTGGAACACATGGGTGGTGATTAAGGGAGGTCACAGTATGCACCAAAACCATAACTGTCAATCGACAAATAACAGGCTGGGGAAGGAGGAAGGTCAGAGGTGACATATGGATGGGCAGAGGGTCATGGGCACTTTAGTGGGGGTTGGCAGGTGTGTGTTTGTGTGTGTGTGTGTGTGTGTGTGTGTGTAGGGTGTAATAACTTTGTATATCAGTACCATAAAATTAAACATTGTTATAACCCTGCTACCTAAACATGTGAAGATACTATCATTTATGCACCAATATAGAAAAATAGAGATATTCGAAACAGATTTGAATGTCTTCAACTGGAGCCTTTTTTTTGTGGTTTATGTTTTCTAGGTCTTTGGAATATTTTAGGACCTCATTCTTTTCAAAGCACCATTTCTGAGAGTATCAGTAGGCATTACTATATGTAGGACTAGTGGAAAAACAGTGGTATAGGTGTTCTTGGTTGCACTTGTTACCTCTCTACTGTTAGTGATGTGTCAGGTTCTCTGCAATCATTAGCAGGCCTGGGGCTTGTACGTCCATCCCGAGGTCCAAATGCCTTGCCTCGACCCCTGGATATGCTACTCTATCACGAGCAGTGCTGCCTTGACTATGGATATCTGCAGCCTTCTGCTCTTTGGGAAGTTGTCTAAAACTGTTTTTTCTGGATTTTATTCTTTACCATAGTTCTAACCACCATTCACTAATTCCTCACTGCATGGGCCATAGTTCCTGAGGGCCAGGACCTGTATTGATGACATCAGTGAGCCAACTACACAGGCACAAAACCAAATCTTCTGTTCATGCTTCCATAGTTTAAGTATGAATGTATGTCAGGGCGGTGTTCACTCCATTTGCCCTCAAAACTGGTGCGTCCTCTAAATCGGGATACTTTTGAGGGAGAAAATAGATGCTTCTCTACTTGGAATCAGACCAGAATGATTGCAGTCTCCCTGTGTTTTATACATTTAAAAAGTCTACAGTTCCCTGCACAGTGCCACAGCTGATCATGAACTGACGGCACCAGAAAACCAACATTATAATGGCTTTGATAGCAATGATATGGCAACAGTCAAAAGTGTCTTAAGAATGGAGATATGCCCTTGGCTTTGAACTTGGCACTGTGTGCCTCACCCTGACAGCTTTCACCCCGGCTCTCCTTCCAGTGAAGAAAAGCAGGTGGAGACGCTGTCAGTGAAGGAAGAACAGAAACCCAGGAGTAAGAAGGGGCCCCATCAAGAGTTGCATCAGTATTGGGAAACAATATCTTGCACAAACCATCTTGTTTCATTTTCTTTCTCTTTAATCACTGCTTTTAAAGAACCAAAAAAAAAGTGCCTAATCGAGCATGCATTGGTCTTGCAATAAGCTTCACTTCCACAGTAAAACCTGAGCATGTTCAACTATGCAGTTCGCTGTATTAAGCCAGGACTTCCCAGTCCACCCAAAGTTTCCAGTAAAGTTCTGTTTGACCTTTGTATAAAAGACCACCTTTACTAGGTGCCTTATTTTGCTGCCCTCTTGGGTGGTCGAATAAGACAGACTTCCTTGCTGAACAACATACAACCCTTCTTTTTGCCAACTGAACATTACACTGGGATGTGGCTTGGAGGAGCAGTTTCTCAATACTATAAACAACGGCTTTCTTGGAACAGCTTGTTGCTGAAGCATAAAGAGCGTTGCTCTTGGTTTCCGCCTTGAGTAGCAGATGAATTGGTTAAGGAAGCAAGTGTGGCGGACCCACCAAATTATAGTGGCCATAATATAATTAAGTGCAGAATTCTCCCTGGAGGCCCCAAGAAGTATGATTATGACACCAAATTTAAAGAAAAGGATTTTTTTAAGAGCTAGGAAATTAGGGAGAAGTAGTCTTTGAGGGGAAATGTTGCAAAGTTAAAACAAAAATCAGTACAAACAGCATGAAAATTGGTCAAGGCATAAGGCTGGCTAAAATGCAATATTTTGTTCTTTCTGATCTTGAATACATCAGAAGTTTTATAGTTCAAGAGTAGTTGTGTTTGTGGATTACAAACGGAGTTAGTGTGGGGAAGAAATGTGGAATTATAGAGGCATTCAAAATAGCACCGGGAGATTAACGTAGTGGTCAGGGCATATGCTGAGCGTATGCTGACCTGACCCTGATTTGATCCCTGGGTAACCTGGATTTGACCCGTGGGTATCTGAGGGCAAGAGGATGCCGTGCTGCTTAGACCCTGTGATACCACTATCCTGGTTTGATTCACTGGTCCAGTTGGTCAAGAATCACCAGTGGACCCCTGGGTCCCCTGAGCATGACTTAGGAGTGCTCCTCCTATCAGAATATTGAAAACAAAAAGGAAAAAGGCATTCTCATAAGGAACTACTGGAAAGACATTTATCTACTTTGTGCTCATTCAAATTAAAAGATACTTAATGAAATTTCTGGTAACAGGTTAGGAAAGGTCTAGAACCCAAGCTGGCGAGCCATTGCCCGGTTCACCAGGGCATTCTCAGTGACGTGCTTGTGGAGGTTTTAGGACTCCCCTCTGCCCTCCAAGCTACCCTCAGCCGTCACCAGGACGGAGAGTTACTGCCAATATGTAGGAAAGTCTTAACACTGAAAAGAAAGATACCTACCCTGAGTTTCTGTCCAAATAATTGGCTGCTCAGAGCATTACTCTTTCTCTCCGAGGCTCCAGAGCGAGTATAAAGTAAAGGATCAGTTCACAGAGCAAGGTGATCCGTCCTTGGATATTGGGCCACTGCATCGTCACTGCACGAGCGTTGTATTTCGCCAGGCCTCCTATCATTCATTGCTTGCAGCTGAATAATCCAATAATCCTGCTTATGTCTGCCTAAGCTTCAGCCATTCCTACAATCATGCCTTTGATATCTTAGCAATATCACTGCTAAGGGCAGCTACGTTGTAAACATTGTTTTTGTGGTAAGTTGTGATGTTTTATCAGCAACATCTAAGGTGTCAAAAACCATGGTAAATGTAAATATAGATATGTTGGTCAAACCAGTGAAAAGGCTGAATGTCTTAGCTGGCACCTTTTAAAGTGACTAGTCTTTTACAAATCTTTAGTAAAGGTCAGTGCATTTACTGTAAGTTAGCATAAAACAGCTTCACATCAATCTCTTCACTTGAACTTCTAACTAAAAGGGGTGGGTGCACCTTTCGAATTTCTACGGTCCGAATACTTAATAAAATACAACTTATTTAACCTTAATAGTAGTGATAGGATTCTGGCATTATTATCCCCATTTCATAAAACTTTCTGGACTCAGGTCCTGAAAAGTCCAGTAATCTTAAAGTGATAAACATGCAGTATTTGGTAGAGTTCAAAGTCATACCTGACAAAAATAATTCAGCAAAAATCCATCCAATAGCCATACAAAATCCAACCTGTAGACATTTGAAGGCAATCCGCTTCAGAACCAGCAGTGACTTCCAACTCTGTGTTTAATGAGCATCACCTAAATAAATGAAGGCCATGCTAGATGCACGTCCAGTGTCTGTTCCTGAGGATGGGTCAGCCTTGGGACAACTTGATGAGCAGGAAAAAGAAGCTGGTTTTGATTTGGCCTTGAGCAATATGAGTCATAAAAGAAGACAATGAGGCTTGCTGTGGAGCCCCCCAGTATGATGCTGATTCACAGTATCCTTCTGTTGATTGCTGAAAACAAAGGAAACCTTAGAAATACTCCTGGAAGATTATCTGGAGATCCATTTTTGTTTTCTTAGAATGTTCAAGACCAACAGATGAGAAAGCGTTGTTCATGCAAATCTTTGGAGAAAGTCTCACCTATAGTGAGATAACCCTGGCTTTATTCTGCATGAACGGGAAGCCTGACTGTTGTGCCAAAGTAAACGGGAAATCTAAATGTTGGACATCTGGAAAAGGGTCATAGCCTCCTAAAGAAACATGAGGCTCTTTCATTCTTTCATTTTTCCCAAGTACTTTTCAAACTCCGAAAGGAATGGTTTGAGGACCACGTGACCTTCAAAGAAGCTGTGCAACTTAGTAGACTCAGTTAGATGAAAAAAGTTTCAGGCTGAATGAGGAAATGCCATCTACAAAGTCACCTGCAAGAGTGGAAAGGGGCCAGGAGAGAGCTTAATCTCAGACATGCAGGACTTCCCAATTTTTCTTGTCTCCTATTCTGCAGCAATTGTTACTGATCATAAATTAAATATGCATAAAGGCCAGATGTATATTATAACTTGCAAATGGGAGCATTAAAAAATGCCAAATGCTGCTGGAACTAGTTACCTAGTACTCTTGTCACCAGAAAATACCAGGTCGAGTAAGAGATAACACTAGATAATCTGTTTTCTCCAAGTTTGGTATGTTCTGAATATCAACTAGGGTCTTGTTGGACTAGCAGGCCAGATGTATTTGGGAGTGTGTTTTAAATAATAAAATTATTTTGGTTACAGATAAGTATTTTCTGAATAAGTAGTTGTGAAATAGTTTGGGTAGAAAAAATAACAAAAACTTTGGGGCCCAAGAAATAGTACAGTGTGTAGGTGCTTGTCTTGCATGAGACTAACCTGGGTTCGATCCTCCACATCCCATGTGGTCTCCTGAGAACTTCCAGGAGGGATTCCTGAGTGCAGGGTAAGGAGGAACCACTAACTATGCTGGCTGTGGTCCAAAAGGAAAAAAGAATGAGAACTTCCAAATCAGTGGATTCTGTCTTATAACTGTTTCAGTCTGTTGTGTTGAAGCTGTACCTGTATCCATTCAGCTTACAGATATAGTTTGACTTCAGAGGGCTCTCATGAACACAGTTATTTCACCCAGAAGGTGTTCTTTATGACAAACAGGAAACTCACTAAATATAATCCAAAGTTTAAGCAATGGAAAGGCACATAGATGATGTCGCACATTATAAATATTTTTTGTACTTGCTAGTTTATTTCTAAGGAAATTGTGAGAATGACATCATAATGATGACTAGTTTTTATTAGTGTTTTTGCTCTGAATTGCTAGACAAGTAGTTAGCAAGAAAAACAGATTATCTAGTGTTATCCCTTGCTGCTTTACCTGGCATTTTCTGGTGACATTAGTACTAAGCTACTAGTTCCAAGATGACCAAACTATCACCAGTTCTCTAATGTATTTACCGTGTCATGTTAAAACATTGCTGTAAAGACTTAAATTCATCATGATAGTAAGTTCATCATGATAGATACCTTTTGTTTTCGTTTGAACTCCCGCTGACATCAATGTATAATTCAAACTAATAATTTTATAGAATATTTCTTATGAGTAGCATAAGTAGTCCTTTTGTGACTACTGTATATTTTAACAAGATACTCTTTTCTGTTCTACTTATACCGAATGGAAGCTGTTCAGGCTCTAATTTTTACTGAAAACTTATTCTCATACCCTTTCAGGATAAATCCTTTAAAATAACTTTTTGATAAAATGAACCTTAGAAGATTGTGGGCTAAAGGCATATATAATGCATGAAATGGCTACTCTACCTTTATTCATAGCCTCATAGACATTTGAATACCTATTGAGTGTCATTGGGATACAGTCCATGAAGATAAGACTTGATTTTATTTCAAGATTTCTATATGCTATAGACTAGAAGGCTTGGTCAGTGCAAGTTGATGGTAGTGCTGTTGGAAGCCTAATTTGAGGTAGAAAGTGTTAGAGGGAAAAAAGAGGTGTTGAGCACTAGAGTATGAGGAAACACTGAAGAGAGCTGGCGTTGGGTCTTCAGAGACCCTTGAGTTCTAGAGAAGTTATACAGGGTTGATTCAAGCAGAGGCGACAAGCAACTGCAAAAGCATCAGAAGGTGTCTACCCATCACTACACCTCTGACCATGAGGAAGGAAGAGCTAAGGGAGAGCTACTCATTTTTCATTTTATCGATGGAAAAAAAAATCCTTTTGAAGCAAAAGGTCTAATCCATTGACAATGTCAGTGGCGGGAGGAAGGAAGGAAGGACAAAGGTGCTTAATTACTTCCCCCAAGTCTGCCTGCTCAGGCACAAAGCAGGAATTCAAACCCAACTCTCATCTTGAGGCACCTGACATGTGTTCAGTAGATTAATGCGTACTCTCAGACACCTAAAATTCTATAGAGACCAGGAATGGGACAGTGTGTTTTTGAATTCTTCCCTTACATTTCTTATGCCCCCAAAGATTCATAGTCAATATTCATAAATGATCTCTCAGGGATGTTCTTTCTTTCCTAGTGAATTTTTTTCCTCTCAAGTCTCTGCTGAAGCATACTTTCTCAGGGGGACCTTCCGAACCCCCCAGGCTAATATAAATTTCCACTGTGGTCTTTTCTTTCTTTTATCACACACACAACATATACATACATATATATAAATTGTGTTTTAAAGAGGATGATAAAAGAAAGGACTACAATGTGAAGATAAATTTAAATATATATGTATATATGTATATGTATATATGTGTATATGTATATATACATATATGTATATATATACATATATATAAATTTGCAGCCTGACTTGTTTAAAGCCTCTTTCTCCAGCTGGAATTGAATAGCCCAGGGAAGGCATAAGAGCAACCATGATGGATCCTCCCCGAGCACCAACAGTGTGTCTGCATTCAGCTCACTTGTGACCTGTAAAATAGGAGATATATGAAGAGGATAAAAACTGAGGCAGAAAAGAGACCAACTCACTCTCTGTGTCAAAAAGCCAACAAGGGGCAGAGCCAGGTGATCAACCCTTATATTGATGTAAACCCAACTGAAGCCATATTCTTGAACACAAGCGAATAATCTCATAGGAGAACTGGGCAGTGGAAACAGGTTACGTGGGAGTGATGTAGAGAGGGTCACTCGGAAGGTGGGAGCTTTAAAACACTTCACTCGCACTGTGCCTTAGGTGCAGGACCTGTATCTGAAAGCAGATAATGTCAGCTAAATTGTGGAGTGTGAGTTGTCCTTCATTTTGTCAAATTGTAGTGTATGTTGGATTATGAGCGTATTCACAAATTGAGCTCTATTTCTCTGGTTCTTGGGGCAACTAAGAACAGCCTCATGCAATTTGAATATTTAGAGTTACCCTAAATTCTGTCCAAAATCATTTTTATCCCTAGATTATTTAAAGCCCACCCCCTACTGTATTCAAAATAGTGAAGAACAGGTTTCCATTGAAATCCTTCCTATTGGTTGAAAGTTTCCTAACTAACAGGAATGCCTGGAGATAGTGACTTCCTTCAAATAAATCTTCATGTATTTTAGGCAAGTTATGTGCACTCATATTTTTCACACTTAAGAAATACAAAGCCACCTTTTTTGTTCATAAATTCTAGTCTGATTTTTTAATTGTTTTCTTATCTTTAATCAGGGAGCGGGTATCTATAATGGGCTATTCCCACCCTTGAATTCTATCTTAAGAATAGTGTTGTGCTTTCTTGGGTCATAGGGAGGATGGAGTTGCAAAGATTCACATTTTAAATTGTTACACGGTACTTAACACTGAGGAGACTGCACGGCGGTACAGTGGGTAGGGTGCTTGCCTTGCATGCAGCTGAACTGGCATATGGTCCCCGGCATCCCATATGCCCACCCCCAACCGTCAGCCCACCAGTAATGAGTCCTGAGTGCAGAGCCAGGGGTCAGCTCTGAGCGCTATTGGGTGTGGCCCTCAAACCAATAACAACAGAAGAATTAGTGTAGATACTGTACTCCCAAAATTGCATGATTTGAATACCTTAGGAATAGCAGATATTTGCTTTCCAAATGTTGATTTTTAAATAATGTTATTTTGGAATAAGATTTTTTTCATGTAAAGGGAGTGTTTATATTGATCCATTTTTCATCTTCTAATCTGGCTGCATTGCTAGATTCTGCATTGATCATTTTGTAGAACAGTTATGAATGAAACTATCAAAAGTTCAGAGAATTTGACTTTGCTCTTTTGGTAAACTGCAAGCTTAATATATAAATCATGTAAACACAAACTCTAATCAGAGGATAATTTTAAAAGTGCCATAATTTTTATATGACCTTGAAGTTCCAGAAATGGGTTATGCAACTTTTCAAAAGAAGTCACAGAGAGGGAAACCTCATATTTTCTTAAATTTATTAGTGCTCCTTGGTGGTCTGAACTGTTAGGACTTTTTTTCAAGGTTTCTTTTCAAAGCACTAATCTTCCTTAATTGTTTAATGTTTGTTCTTGTATAAGTCAGTTTGAGTTCTTATTTAGAGAAGCAATAGGAAGTGTGTAGAGCTGAGAGCAGTGAAGCATGACTCCAGAACTGAAGGATTCTGCATTTCTATTTCTGTTGAATGTGAGGGTAATGCTGTTAGCTGCGTAGCCGCCATGTTGGGCTCACATCATAGAAACAAACTATGCAAGAGGTCAAGTTCATTAAAAACGATTGTCTGCCTTTTTGCTATTGGATAGTGTTTATTAATAATCTGAATTTTCTTTATTGGAAGAATCTTGGATCACCCATTTTCTGACAAATTAAAATAGATATTTTTCAAAATGCAAAAGGTATAAAATTTGATGAAACTGTTAAGAAAATGTTTTCAGTTCCTGCTGTTAATGACAAAAAAGTCAGACCTTGTGATTTAGAGATTTTCATTTTTGACATAGCAAATGAAATCATATGGGTTATTTTATTTCATCAGTTTTCACTATAAAATTTCATATTCCAAATCGTTTCATAGAAATTTTACTACTATTCTTATAGAAGTTAATAGTCTCTATATTTCTAAGGACTATGAAAAATTATTTCTAGTAATAAACTCTGAAAAAATAGTTTACTATACAGCAATTCATTCCAAGAAAAACCTTTCCAACCTGCAAGACAATAGGCCACCTTTTTCTTTTACTTGTTAAGTAGAATAAGTTAGGAGGTTTGAAATATTTTCTAAATTGTCTTACTTATTCCAAGGAACTTATTTGCTTTATAAACAAGGTTTAGTCAATATTTGTCAATTTAGTAATTTTCAAAAAAAACTATTTGTACTTCAAGAATGATTCCAAGGAAATTCTTCAGATTATAAGAGAAGGAAAAAATTTAATCTGACCAAACATAAACAATTTTTCCCTCTGTAATATTACCTAATCTTTTGGGGATATGTATTTTTATGGTTGCACATATGTTCACATATTACTTGAATAATATAATGTTCTTTCTTAGTCTATAATTGGATATACAAATTTGAACTGAGAATTTAATATTTGTCATTTATATACACATGTATTCTATTAGTAAATATTGTTTCGAGGTCATTTTCACAGTTGTTTGCCTGTATTAAGAAGGCATGTTTTTCTACACAAATCTTGGAAGTTGATTGCCACAGACTTTGTTTTAGGCGGAGAGGAAATATTATGATGATTTCTCATGCCTATTACTAGAGAACAAAAATGTTGGAGTCAGCTGATTTCTTCTTTTACTCCTTAATTTTAAAGAAAAGATCTAATGCCCAAGTTTAGACTTCCGAGTATACCAAAACTAGGTATATTTGTGTCCACGTAAAAGAGAACTATTTCCTCAGTAGACAAGTTTGTATATTCTAACTCTAGAAGAAAAGTTCAGTGACCTCAAATCTTAAAAATTATTCATCAGTAAAGCATTGGAGAGCCAGTAACAGGGTAAGGCACAGGCCTTGAATGCAGCTGACCCCAGATATAGCACAGTACTGAACTATGGCCCTCTGAGGAGTGATCCCGGAGCACAGAGCCAGGGTAAGGCCTAAGCACAGTCTTGTGTGCCCTCCCCAAAAATGGGGGTGGGGATATAGCGGTAGCCCATGCCATCCGAATCTCTGAAGTGATACAGATGTTCATCCAAACTATGTGGTGAGCCTGTTGCTAAATATTAGTGTGCCTTTCCATGCCTGCCATTTTCTGAAAGTTCTTTGAATGGTGGGCAGCAAGATAATTGTCATCTACATAATTTGAATGCATTCCTTCTATGCTTTATTATATAATGTAAGCTGCCATCTCTCTATGTCAAAATCACATTCCCTTCAAAATCATCTTGTTGGGTCAGTTCACTCTGAGCGTGGTCTTAACCCCGCTCCCCCACCACCAGAGATGCCGCTTCCATATCTGGAATCTCAAAAACGGATTTTTTTTATTTATCACCTTCTAACATTATCGGAGAGACTTCAGAGGCAGTAGGAATGATTTTTGCCCAGGACTTTCTATTTGCCTCTCCCCTGCCACATAGCCATGCGGGAAGCTTGGAAGGGTTGTGGAGTGCTTCGGCTCTACGTTTGGGTGGGCTGCTTGTTCTTAAGTGTGTTTCATCTAAAAAGCCATTGAGGCACACCTGCCTCGTCATGTTTAATGCTTTAATTATCTTAAATCCTCATTCCATTTGTCAAAATATTTGTATGTTTCCCATTTAAAAAATACAGGCATAATGAAATTTTTAAAGGGGGGGTAGGTAAGGGCATAGTAAAATGGGAGGAAGGAAGGTGTGAAAGAGTTTGAAGGAGGAGAACGTATTCACCGTGGAGGTAATATGCTTCAGCTCTTCATCGGATTGCCATAGAGTGGCCATAGCGAGAGATTTACCAGTAAAAAAAAAGCTATGCAGGATTTACTGTCTAATCCCCCATATTATCAGTGTATCCATCTAATTCTGCTTTTAAAACAAAGCAACCCTTTTTATTAGATAACTGAGATAGAAATTTCATTTTATTCCCTTTCTATACTGAATCAGTCTATGAAGAGCTGATAGGATTTTTTGTACTTTCTGTAGTTTATTGTTGTTGCTACTTTTTAGTATTTCAAATAGGCTTTTCACTCAGTTTTAGTTTATTAAAGGACTTTGTTAGAAATAGTGCTTTGGAGAACTGATTGTGGAAACGCAGATATGTTATTAACATTTGACACAGAGAGCAGCAGCATCCCTAGGGTTCGGGCAGTCCCCAGGGCCATTATGGATTCGGCGCAGCATAAGTCAACTGTTCTAGAGCAGCTGAAGAGGCCGGGAGGAGGGAAAAGGTACAAGTCGGTCCACTGTGTAATACGCCACACAGTATCCGATATCACAGTTTAAAGAGATTTTTGAGAGCCTTGGGGAAAATGGAAACATGAAATTGAAATATGAAATTCCATTTGACATATACAATGTTTATATGAAATGAAATATGAACATACATGTGTAAAATATTGTAACCATAATATTTTTAAGTATGGAGCTAAAGATATATATAAAATTATATAATTTTTTTTCTCCACAGTGTGAAATGTGAATAGGACATTAGTACATGGGATACACGGTAGCTGGGAGGGCGAGAGAGAGCAAGCTCAAAGCGCTGGAGTGCACTCTTTGCCTTTAGGAGGCTGGGGTTCGATCCCCAACACTGCATGGTACCCTGAGCACTCAGCTTGGAGTAACCACCAACTCTTAGCAAGGTGTAGCCCAAAAAGCAGACAAAAAAGAAGCAATGACCCTCCATGTTTCTTCCCTCTGAAGTCATTCTCTAAGACCGGGTGTGGCTGACTGACTGTGCTGGAAAACGTTGAGGAAAAGAGTTGTTGAAGAAAGCCAGTCTGGCTTTCAGGCTGCTGGTCTCCACTTAGAGTCTTTCGTTCCCTCAGCTGTTCTTATCACTTTGCTTTGCTGTCCTTAGGAGAGAAGGTGTGGTCTACTACATAGAGTGTTGATCTGGGCCAGTTGCTCACACATGAATTATGTGCCTTAACAGACACCTTCTAAAAACTCTGAGGGCTGCGTGCCCTCTGGCAACCCTACAACTCCATCTGATATAGGACACACCTTTGTCAGTGTTGAAGTGAATATGGGTCCTCCAGCATTTGAAAATTGAATCTGATTTCTTTTTTTTGGTTTCTGGGTTATACCTGGCAACGCTCAGAGGTTATTACTGGCTCTGCACTCAGAAATTACTCCTGGTGGTGCTTGGGAAACCATATGGGATGCCGGGAATTGAACCCGGGTCGGCGCGTGCAAGGCAACTGCTGTGCTATTGCTCCAGCCTGAATCTGATTTCTGTAGAAAATAGCAGCAACTGGGGGTACCTATAATGAAGCTGAACAGAGACCTTGAGAGATGAAGCCAGTCCACTCTTCATTATAGTGAAGCCAAGAGATTAGCTAGAGCACATGTATAACGTCCCAAAGAAAAGCCAAATCAGGAAAAAGGGGGATTCTAGATAAAAGCAGAGAAGAAGGAAGGAATACATCATATATTGGGCTGCCAGAGGACAGTGAAGAAAGAGAAAAACCAAGGGGTAAAGAATAGGGACCTAGGCTTGTAGCACATGTAGAATGCAGGAGACTGCGGGTGTGATCCCAGTCCCAACCCCGCAAAGCATGAATAATGAAATGACAGCATGTTTTATGAAAATATAAATTATTTTAAGTGTTCTTTAGCTTCATGCTTCTTGGTAGAGGTACTCATTACCTCCTTCCTGGAATAGACCTTGGGGTTTCTTGGGTGTGTTCCTGGAGCACATTGTGGCACGAAACAAGAGCTTTCATTTCCTCACATCAACAAATTTTCAACCCAGACTATGTTGGACACTTCCATTGAATTGACAGGACAGTGTAGTGTTAGCCCAGACCCCTGGGTCCCACAGGACTGCCATTTTAGCCACAAATGAAATGGCTAGCCTACCCACATTGCTTCCCAGCTAACAACAAATTCAGGGATTCCCACGAGCCCTTCTCAGGCTGACAACTCACTGGAATGGCTCAATGAAACTCAGAAAAGTGCTTTATTTCCTATTACTGGTTATAGTATATAGCAATATATACAGAACAATCACATGGAAAGTTGTGGGTCTGGGGAAAGTTTGCTATAGGGATGGGTGGCGGCAGAGGAGAATTGAGCTTCTGTGACTCTCCAGGCGTGCTACTTTATAGCGCTTCAGCATGGTGATCAATCCAGAAGCTTTCCGAACTCTGTTGTCTAAGTTGGCAGTATTTTTTTATTGGAGGACCTCAGGATATTACACGTGAGAATGGGGGCCAACTGGTAGGTTAGATGCCACAGTGAGGAAATAAGGCAGGAAGGGGGCCACAGTCAGGAAAAATTTGAGACACTCTTGGGGGTTTAGTGGCAGCTTTGTTAGGTAGTTGGTAGAGTCACAGCCACCGGTGACTGAACTCAACCTGCACCTTCCCCCTCCACCCTAGAACTTGGAAGCGGTGCTGAAAGTTCCAGTCTTCTGATCGTATTGTTTTGTTCCTCTGGCCTTAGGCCCATTGCCCATTAAGCACTAGCCAGGGCCCCTCAGAATCTCCTCAGAGCATTAATGTAGGTAAGGTTGACTGGAGCGCATATGAATAACAGGACAGTTCTGGCACTTAAGAATCTAGGGGTTTTAAGGGCTTTGTGCCTGGAGCTGGAGATCAAGACTAGATACACTGATCATTAGAGCCCCTCACCCAAATCAGAAGCCCCTCTCATCCATTGTTGGTGGGAATGTCGACTGATACAGCCTTTTTGGAAAACTATATGGACATTCCTCCAAAGACTAGAAATTGAGCTCCCATTCAACCCAGCCGTACCACTGCTGAGAATATACCTTGGGAGGCCAAAAACATACAACAGAAACACAATCTGCATTTTTATTTTCATAGCAGCACTATTCACAATAGCCAGAATCTGGAAACAACTGGAGTGCCCGAGAACTGATTACTGGATAAAAAAACTTTGGTACACCTACACAATGGAATACTGTGCAGCCATTAGGAAAAATGAAGTTATGAAATTTGCCTATAAATGAATAAACATGGAGAGGATCATGTTGAGTGAAATTAGCCAGAAGGAAAAAGACTGATATAGAGTGACTGCATTATTTGCATGAAATAAATATATATACATATATTATATATTATATACTCTTTTGAAAAAAATCCTTGTCCTGTCTCAGCCGTAGGGGGCTCTACAGGAAATAAAGAGCCTCTGGGAATGACCTAATATAATTGTTACGGAATTTGGCTATCAAATACAACACGAGAAGCTTGCGGCGGCGGGAGGCATACTATTTTAAATACTCAATATATATAAAACGGGTGTTATGGGTTTTTTGTTGGGTGGAGTTCTGACAAAATATAATATAATATATATAGTATGAAACCACTCTCTCTCTCTCTCTCTCTTATATATATGTGTGTGTGTGTGTGTGTGTGTGTGTGTGTATATATATATATATATTTATATATATAATGAAACCAATATCCAAGGTCAGGTAAAACATGGATCAGGAGGTCTTTTCAAAAGTGAAATCTACCACTAACGTGTGGGAGTCAGAGGTTAGGTAAGATGGAAAGGGAACAGTGTGCTAATAATTGTCGAAAGTGATAGTACCAGCCTAGAACTGAGCATTGAATACAGGCGTAAAGATACACATGATAACCTCTAAATGTATGTATTGTAATCCACAGTGTGTAGAGAGAGAGAGAGAGAGAGAGAGAGAGAGAAGAGATAAAGAACCTGCCATAGAGGCAGGCTTGGGGGTGGAGGTAACTGGGGACATGGTGGTGGGAAATGGGCACTGGTGGAGGGATGGGTGCTGGAACACTGTAAGACCGAAACCCAAACATGAACTTCTTTGTATATCTCCCAGTGGTATAATAAAATACAAAATAAAATTTAAAAAATCAGAAGCCCCTGAGATCTTCAGAGGATATACCAGAGATCTTCGGGGGATTATGGCCTCTTCCTCTGAGACCTAATTAGACTGTGGAACTGCTGAAAAGAATGTATCCATCCTTCCCAGGAGTTATGAAGAATTTAACACTCAATTGTGTGTTTCAAAACTTAGCAACAAAAGAATAGTTTCATTGAGTATAAAACCCTTGAGTTAGTAGAAAAGTCTAGCTCATATTGATTTTCATACTGTCTTCTATTGATAAACATGGCAACTCTTAGGCTAGAGAGATAGATCAGTGGCGGGTCAGATGCTTACTTTGCACCCAGCCGGTCTAGGATTGATCCCCAGCAACACATGTGGTCCCCTAAGCCCTGCCAAGAGTGATCCCTTGGAATCTGGAGCAGCAGTCTAGTGGGTAGGGCACTTGCCTTGCATACAGCCAACTTGGCTTCACTGAGTCTTTCCTGAGTGCAGCGCTAAGAGTAAGCCTGGAACACAGCTGGGTGTAGCCCCAAATATGAGAGATATGTGTATGGCGGGGGGGAGTAGGAACTTACTCTTGACCCTGTTCATGTATGTGTCCATCATCATACCTTTCCCTTCTCGGTTCTGAAAAGTTCTGAAGTGGTGGCTTTTCTTCAGTATTGAAAGCTGAGAGAATGTTTCCTGGGACAGCTTTTTCCTTGGGTACCTCCTGGTGAATTTATGGATTCAATTCCATTAGTCTTTTCATCCATAGTCCTTACAACAGGGCATGCGCCGGAAGGATCAAGTCATCAGCATTTTGGATCCTTCTTTAAGATCAGGTTAAAATGTCCCTCTAGTAAGCAGCTAATACCCTTTCCCGAAAGTTATCCCAGTCTCCAACCTGGGTTCATGCTCAGTACGTGGCAGAAAATAATTAATGTGTGGTGAAATTCTGATGCTAACCAGTACAGAGGGAGATTATTCTGGATCATCTGCGTGCACTGAGTGTCCTCACAAACCCTGAGGCACAGAAGAGGCAGCTGAGGAAGTCTGAGTGGTGCAGTGTAAGAATTCACCCGCTTTTACTGCCTTTGAAGAAGGAAGGGCGATACCCTCCAAAGAATACAAGTGATTTCTAGGAGCTGAAGAGGAGCCAGAAATGAACATTATCACCTAGTGTCTTCAGAAAACACACGGAGTTAGACCCATGTTGGATTCTAATCAAGAATAAAAAAAATTTTCTTTTTCTGGTTTTTGGGCCATACCTGTTTGTGCAAAGTCTTATTCCTGAATCTGTGCTCAGGGATCACCTCCTGATGGGTTTAGGGGACCATATGGGATGCTGGGGATTGAATCCGGGTCAGCCACATGCAAGGCATGCAACTTAACTGTTATACTATTGTTTCGGCCCCTGACCTACAGAATATAAAATAATACATTTGCCGTGTTTTCCACCACTGTATTTATGATCATTTTCTATAGCAGCAGTAAAACAGATATAGCCTGATACTCTTTGAAGGAAAGGTTCTTGAAATAGCTTGAGAACCTATTAGTTCTCATTCAGAATAGCAAAAGGTTCCAGTCGAAGAGAATCAACTTTCTTCAGAGGGACTCAGGTTCTTCTCTAAATCCTCTTTCTTTTTCCTTTCCTGATGTGTGTTAGCAAAAGTAGCCTTGTGGATCCCAGAGCACACAATGCCCTGCCCTGTCATGACAGTGTAGAATTTACAGAGAATTTGAAATGACATTGCTCCATTATTATGATTTTTTCAGACACTCCATCATAACTGAGAGCAAAATAATTACTGAGCTAGAAAGACGGTATAGAACATCCTTTGCACACAGCCAACCTGAGTTAACTCCCTGACACCACATATGGTCCCCTGAGCCCTCCCTAAAGTGATTCCTGAGGACAGAACCAGGAATAAGCCTTGGGCCCCACTTAATATGGCCCCCAAACCAAAAAAAGAAAGAACGTGAGAGAGAGGAGGGAGGAAGGGAGGGAAGACAAGAATCCTACTGGAGGACTTTATTTGTATTCCTGTGGCTCAGTCATGTAAACCAGAAGACACACTTAATTTTTTGTCAGTGTCTCTGCCTAAATTTGTCCTGTAATTTAGCTTTTATGTTACTTGAGGCTTTTTCCTTTCATTGCCAGGTTTTAGACTAGAGAACTTAGGTGCAAATACAATAATTAGCCTTTGTGTCAAAGAAAGTTTAGGTATTCCCTTTGACATTTTTTGGGTGGGGCATGCATGTACATTTCTAACAGTGTAGTATTTATTGCTTAACTTGCTGGCCCCACTCCCCTAAAATATCAACATCATGAATAAATGTCATTGGAATGGACCAGCAGGAAACTGACTTTGTTGGTGACTGGAAAGCAGAGCTTGCTTCTCATCAACACTCTTCTTCCTCCTGCCAATCAGAGTCCCCAATTCCTAGTCAATAGTCCATAAACATGTGCTGAATAACCTGCCTCCCATGTTTTTAGAACAAGGAAAGAGGAGGAAATATATTTCATAGCACTGTGCACTTTAATTGACATTCTTTTGCTTTATTGATCCCAGCAGTCATTTACTAGACCAACAAACTCAGTCATTTGCTGAAAGGTCACTGAAAGAAATGTTGCTTCCAGGACAGTGTTGCCCAGTTTTCAATACACAAATATACAAGGCTCCTAAAATACACTAAGGCAAATTTTAAGGAAACCAGAAATTGGAGGTAGAAACAAAAGAATTTTAGTGACACTGAAAGTATGAAGGGAATGTTTTCTTTAAAGCAATATCACAATAAAGGACCAGACCTTGCCTCTTAAAATGAAAACTACAGGGTCCAGAGAGGGAGGGTGGCAGCTAAGTTGTTTGCCTTGTACAGAGCTGACTTGAGTTCAATCTCTGGCATGGCAGCTGGTCTCCTAAGCACTGTCAGGATTGATCCCTGAGCAGAGCGGGGTATAACCCAAACAAACAAAAAGAACCAGAAAAATAGGGTGCAAGAGACGTAGTACAGGGGTTAGATGCTTGTCTTACGTGGCTGGCCCTGCTTTGATCCTTAGCACCACCAGGACTGAACCTGGAGTCCTGAGTTTGTCTGGGTGTGGCCCAAACCCCCTTCCAAAAAAGAAAATTACTGTTACTCTTTTTATATCTCTTTGTCGGCTGGGTATGTGCTATTCTTCAAAGTGGAGGAATATTTATAGCATCTGGTTCAAATTTTGGTCTCTTTACTAGAGAACTATTCCAAAGCTATAGGACTAGATCTGATCTTAAACTTAAAGACATCACTACCCTTTTGGTGTGGTTTGGGGTGGGGGGGTGTTGGAGAGCTTTGTCTTTATTTCTTGATTCTGAAATTCTTCCCAAAAGTTGGAGATTTGGAGTCTTGACTCCTAGTTAAACACCTGAGAAGAAGGATTTTAGGATTTACTCTGAAGCAGGTGAATCTCGGGGTTCCAGACTCAGTGAAATTTTGTTTTTTATATCACACAACTACATAATTTGGAGTAGTCATTGGTGCTTTGTGTGGGGTTGACCAGAATCTGGTATGGGACTGGAAGGTTGAATGAAACAAGTCTCCTGATAGCTTAGGGTGCTGCGGAGGCTTCAGTTAGGGCCTACGAAGGACAAGTTGAACCACATAGAAGCAGCCCTAAGCCTCTTTGTATGGTCTGTGACCTACTTGGTTCTCACAGTGAGGGCCATGCTGGAAACACCCCATTTACCCTAAGGTCCCTCCCTATAAGTGATGAAGTACAAAGCGTAGTCAGAGTATTTGAACCAATCACTTCTCATATAGCTAAGGATAAACATTTTGAACATTGATTAGTAATTTTCAAAAGCACAATGTTATAATTCAGTGTTTTGGAAGGTGTAGTTTCATGGACTTCAACTCTGCCATTTGCCCCCTTTTCAAATAACTTGGGTCAGCCAATTATTTGGAGGTTCATTCTCCCCAGATGCTTACTAGAAACAGTTCAAAAATCAGACATTTCTAGAACTACGTGGGTTTTAATTTAATTTTTTAATTGGATCACTGTGAGATGCACAGTTACAAAGTTGTACATGATTGGGTTTCAGTCATATAATATTCCAGCACCCGTCCCTTCACCAGTGCACATTTGGTACAGCTCCCGCTACCAATGTCCCAGTTTCCCTCACGTTCCATGACCCCACACACACACACCTGCCTCTAAAGCAGGCACCTCTCTCTCTCTCTCTCTCTCTCTCTCTCTCTCTCTCTCCCCCCAATTTGGGCATTAGATACTGAAAGGTTATCATGTATATCCCTTTACCTACTTTCAACACGCGGTTCTTGTCCAGGATCATTTCCACCTATTCCTGTCATGCTTCTCCCTTCTTTATCCTAACTGCCCTTTGCCCCCTACTTGTGGCAAGCTTCCAACCATTGAACTGTCCTCCTGGCTCCTGTTTTCTCTGACCTGGTATATTAGTCTCATGAAGAGCATGGTTTTAATTTCATAAAGCTACATGCAGTGAGGAAGAATGGATGGAAGAACTAGGAAGTAGAGAGTTAGGATGCCATAAGGGTGGTTCTACTGGGTAGTGCAGTACCTGGGTTCAGGACTCAGGTAAACAGTGAATACAGAGTCCGAGCTGGGTGTGGAGGGCAGAGCTACTCTGCAGAAAGAACAGAACCCAGGGAGATAAGTCTGCCAGGCGCTCAGGCTAGGCTGCCCAGCATTCTCCCGAATCTTCTACAGAATACAGGAACAGCAGCCCTGTTCCTATTCCTAGTGTAGGGTTTCAACTCATACTGGCCAAAGTCAACCAACCTGCCTCTTCAGCTACATCTCAAAAAGTAACCCCCACCAAGGTAGGATGAGTGGGAGTGGTTAATCTTGATTTAATATGCTTGAAGCAAATGACATGAACATAGTCTTCAGAAACATGTTTTATTCAGACAGCAGAATCCTAAGGCTTGTACAGGGTCAGTGTGAGCTTATGATTCCTTTCGTCTCCTGACAGCTGGGGTAGGTCCTTCTTTCACACTTGAGCATCGAGCAGTCCTGTTAAAATAGATGACTTAAAAGCTCCAGAGACAGACTGTGTTGGTTTTATTTTATTCATCAGCATAGTTTAGAAAGTGAGTAATTTTCTCTGATAGGACCTACGAGCAATTCATTGGTGCTGCTTCTAAGCCAAACAGACCACTTTGCTTCTGCAAGTTTGGCTTTAAAACATCGTGAAATCATGTGACAATAAAGCAGATGTAAACTCTCTAGCCTGAAAGAATGAAGAATTATTGGCCTCTTTCTTCTCCCATCACTCTTGTATTATTTCCTCCTTCTTCCCTGACTCAATCTGTTTCCACATTTGGCCCTTGAGCGAATGGCAGGGTTCATAGATCCGTGAGGGAATAGCTGAATCTCTCCAGTGAATGGTGGTCTTCTGCCCAGGATTTGCTTCAATCTCTTTTCCCAGATGTCTTTCTGTAGTGCCCAAATGCAACTTTTCTTAATTTCCAAAGAGCCAGAAGCACAGTTTTAAACTTTGTGGCTCTCCCACTCAAATTGTATTTCAGATGATTCGATTAAAAACTACAAAAGAACTGCTTTCAGCCAAAGCTTCTTAGAGTCGAACACAAACATTTGTGAAGTGGGCAGGCAGGGTTTACCCCCACACTCACGTCTTCACAGGGAACTATATTTCGAAGAGGAATTAATCACAAACTAAATCCTACCCGAGGCCCCTTCTCCATCTGTCAAGGAGACTTAAGTCTGCAATGGCTTTTTCTGCAGGCAAATGGTCGGTTACCCATCCCAGCTTTCAAAGTCTCTTGGGAGAGAAAAAAAAGTCCTGATTTGGTGACAATACCTCACTTTATTCAATTAAATGAAATTAATTAATATTAAAAGGCATAACAAGATACCCCCCGTATGGAGACTAGTTCACGCAGTACAATCAGCAGAGTCTTATACTTTATCAAGCTTATTTTTTTGGTTGAAATAAAGCACATAGTGATAGGAAAATTACGAAGCAGATTTTTTTTTCCTTTTGAATAACAAGTTGGTCTTTCTGGGAGATTTGTATCCTTTCATAAAAAAAAATTATTAAAGTCTGGACGTTTTCCCCTTCTGGGTGGCAGCGCTCAGAAAATAGTTTGTCCCATCCTCCATGCCTAAAATGCTCAAATCTCCATTGAACTAAGATGACCAGCAGTTGCCTGCCCTGCTGGTAATACTTTATCCTGCACAGAAAGCATGCGAGTGCTTCATTATTGAGCCAGAGAAATTGTGAAGAAATTGCTCCCCATCCTTGCGGAAGAGGCTCAGCTTTGGAGAAGTTTAATGAGCGTATAGAAGACACCGCACACACAGCAGGGAATTTCTGGGTCGAGTTTCCCCCACCCCATACTCCCGTAGAGGAAATGCTTCCTGGCTACTTGAATATGAACTTTTAAGTCTCCAATCTAGATAATTTTAGATCCTTGGATTTCATTATAGGAATTCCTAGACTACTTGTGGGATAAAGCAAATGCTAAGACCCTATTGAATTTCATCAAGCTGAATTAGCAGAAAATAAAGATAAAATGCCTTTCTATTTGAGAACAGGGTGATGTTTTAATTGTTCCAGCATTTGGCATGCTGAATGTATACAATCCTTGACATTCATATAATAACAAAAGAAAGTTGTTGGGGGCTTTTCTTGTGCTCAGCAGCATTCCTCTTGCACCCCCAGCCCCCGCCCTTGGGCTCTTAGCTCTCCTCCCATTTCTCTATGCTTCTATAAAGAAAAACTAAGCAGTGAAGGGATCCATGTAAAACAACCTCATTTCTACGGCCACAACTGCTTATTACCTAGCTATGATGAGCAGACCACCATGGGAGTGACGGCTGATATAGATGGCTCTGGGTAAAACAAAGGTTTACATATTACACAAGCAATTTCACTGTTTTCTAAACATATTGCCAAGACAGTGGGAGTTGGCAGCCCACACTGTGTTTTAGGTTTGAGAGACTTGGATTAGAAGTGACTGCTGATTATCAACCTTTTGATTTGTCTTCTATGAACTACGAGCAACCTAGTAACCCGGCAAAGAATTCTCCGCCGCACTTAAACTTGTCTTCCGAGCGTCCCAAAGATTACACACACAAATCACTTGACAAAAGTGGTGAAACGGGTCCTGTGCAGAGATAACCACACAAGACAATTGTCTCGTTCCGAACCCTTAAAGAGTTCCGCCAAGGGAAATGTTTTATAATCCTTTTTTGTGCATTGGGAAAGGAAGAAAAGAAAAGAGTTCGGGCAAAGATTATCCAGAAGAAAGAAAGAGACTCTTTTGGGGTTCCAGTTGAAACACAATAAAGAACATAATTAACTTCACAATTCTTTGTGTTTTTCATTTGACTGCAGGGAGGAGATGAAAGAGGACTGCTAAGCCTTGCATTCCATCCCAATTACAAGAAAAATGGAAAGCTCTATGTGTCTTATACTACCAACCAGGAACGCTGGGCCATGGGGCCCCACGACCACATTCTTCGGGTTGTGGAATATACAGTATCCAGGTATCACAAAAATGCATTGAGGCTCAAGTTTCTCTAGCCTATTTTCTCATTATCTTGACATCAGATTTTGGTTAGGGATGACAGATAATTAGCCCAGAAGGTGCTGGTGATAAAGTCATAATCTGTTTTCCTTTTTTTTCCCCAATGTTTTTTTGGGGGGTCCACCTGGCACTACTCAGGGGTTATTTCTGGCTCTGTATTCAGGATTCAACACTGACTGAATCCTGTTAGTCAGTGTTCGGGGACCATATGGGATGCTGGGGATTGAATCCGGGTTGGCTGCTTGCAAGGCAAGAGCCTTACCTGCTTTAAGATCGGTCCAGGCCCGATTAAGTCATAATCTTCACCCTGCTGAAAACTCCAAATGTCTTTAAGGAGAATGGCTCCAAGGATCACTTCAATTCTGTCCCACAAATATCTCTCATTTATCTTAGCCTGAGATGTGGAAACCAAGGGGCTTTCATAATACTTTCTTATTTACTCCAATTATTTGCTCATTTACAGCAAAGGTGTGTGCCTCTCAGGGTGTGGATGCTCCACTTCCTGTATTTCTGGACAATCATGATATTGCTTCCTCCCCCCCCTGTAGAAAGAATCCCCCACCAAGTGGACGTGAGAACAGCCAGAGTGTTTCTGGAAGTAGCAGAACTCCACAGAAAGCATCTGGGAGGACAGCTGCTCTTTGGCCCGATGGCTTTTTGTACGTCATTCTAGGGGATGGAATGATCACACTGGATGATATGGAAGAGATGGACGGGTTAAGGTAAAAGCAGTCTAACCAGCCAACTTCTCTGGAGGCTGAAATGCTTTGGGTCAGTGGCTCTTGCCCTGAGGCCGCGCAGGGGCCACGGAGGGATCAAACCTCAGGCCTGGAGAAATGTGCTCTGCCCTTTGAGCTTGTGGCCTGGGCCCCAGATTAAAGACTTTCCAGTGCTGGGGACATGGTCAAGGTGTGTGCCACTTTGGGTCTTAACATGTAAGGCCCATCCTTGGTTAAACATCTCGCTCCTGGGATCGGGGTCAGTCCACATTTGGAAAGGGAAGAGGAATTCCACACTAGGCGGACCCAGTATTTTAGAAAGTCACTCTAGGAAGGGGTCCAAAACCATATTCCTGCTGGAGTTCTGTGCTCCACATGGCTCCATGCTTTCAGCACCTGGCTTCTGCTGCAGGTAAAGTCACCTCCATATAGTGGGGAAGGGTCTCTGATATACGGATGCCACCTCCCGACATTACTTTCAGCACAGCTCATGCAGCCATGGAAATACTGACATGATCCTCCCATTCCTCAGTGACTTCACAGGCTCCGTGCTGCGGCTGGATGTGGACACGGACATGTGCTCGGTGCCTTATTCCATCCCCAGGAGCAACCCGCACTTCAACAGCACCAACCAGCCCCCCGAGGTGTTTGCCCACGGCCTGCACGATCCAGGCAGGTGAGCTACGCCTCTGCTCTCGTCTTCTGTCAAGCCTGGCGTACCCTGGGGGCCTGGGAAATGAAAGAGGGTGTCGGGCATGGGGCAGTGTCCTGGGCTGTGCCCCTAACACAGCGTGGGCTCATTTCCCCCACCACACAGACTGAGAAGGCAGATTATCAGAGCAGGGTAAGAACCAATGCATGGTGGGTCGTGGGGAAGAGGGGAGATTGCCAGAGCCTTTGGAAGGGTTCTTTTATGGGGGAGTTTGGGGCCACATGCGGATGTGCTCAGGGCTTACTCCCAGTGCCATGCTCAGGAATCGCTCCTGGTGAGGCTCAGGGGTCCATATGGGGTTCCCAGAATCAAAGCAGGCCAGTCACCTGCAAGACAAGCACCTTCCCAGCTGTGCTCTTCTTCAGTCCTGCGTCATTATCCCCAGATCAGCACCGTCGCATAGGTGGAATGATTGAAAATGCCACCGAACGAGTCAGAGGTCCACCTTTGCTTGGGCCTCCTTGCACTTCTCTAAATGTTCTACCACCAATAGGGTGGTCAGAGCTGCCATGCAGGGAAGAGGAAAGATTACTGTCATGATTAAAAAGAAATCCATCCGTAAGAGAAACACAGCTACAGCCACAAGAATTCCTGGTGGATCTTAAATAAATTATAGTTCGTATTATGACAGCTTCACTTAACCTACAATGTAGTTGCCATTTGTGAAGAATTGGACTACAAAATTTTTTAACTTGAAAATATGATGGCCAGAGAGAGCTCGGTGGGCTGGAGCACATGTTTTGCACGCGAGAGGCCGGGTTCAATTCCTGGCACCCCACACTTCCCTGACAAGGGAATAACCGCAAGTACCAAGCTGGGACCTGCACGGCAGAGCCTGGCAAGCTACCCATGTTGTATTTGATATGCCAAATACCAGTAACAATTATAGACCTCATTCTGGAATGGATTGAGGCTCTTTATGTTCCTGGAGCAAGCAGATGCCCTTGGGCTCTACTAGCATGAGACAGGACATATGGAGATGTTACTGGGGCCCGCTCAAGCAAATCGATGATGAACGGGAAGACAGTGACAGACAGTGACCAAGCTGGGAGTAGGCCCTGAGCAGGAGAGTGTGGCCAAACAAACAAAATGATGAATACTAAGGCGAGTTATTTGTCCGTCATGGACTTAAAGGAAAGTGACACGAAGGTTTATGTAGAGTGAGAGACTCTTGCAGGGTGGGGATATCATCAGAATCCTTGGAGGAAGAAGCGGAGCAATCTTAGATTGAAAACTCTAGCCCGCTGATGCCGTTACTCACTCTCAGGGCATGGGGCCACATTCATTCATTTATTAGTGAAATTATTATTGCGATTTCATGTTTATTGAGTGTTCACTATGTGCAAGGTGAGTATTTCTCAAACATTTTATTTTTATAATCCCTCCTGCCCTTCATCTCCCCTCCATCAAAGCCCAAGTCTACAGTTCATTTCCTTTTTTGGCATCTCTACAGATCTTAAAATCTGCGCAACAGGGAATACTTGCAGTGGGTTCAGGACGGAGAGGGAAACTGCCACATTCCATTCCTCTAACTCAGCCTTGCAGATACCTCCAGCAAACAGCACTGTGAAATGGGGCCACTCCCTCCCCCTCCCAGGTCCCCTCATGCCTGTCCCTCCACCGCGTTCAGAACAAGGCACTTTTCTGGCAGTAGCGGTGCCGGCAGGCCTGTGTTGTACATTCTAACCTAGCAGAAAGCTAACAGAGCACTCGAAGAGACTTTCGGACCAAGGAAGATTTCACCAGGCAGACCGGAAGCTAAAGCATCATCAGCTAAAAGGGAAGCCAGGTTCTTTAAGTGCCTGGACAGAAGTGAACAAAGTACCTAATTTCACTGTGGTCATGTTGAAATGGTGCTACTGGTATTATCTCAAAGCAGGCCATGAGCTATGCAGTGAATCTAGTACCTTGCATCAGTCACCTCATTTCTGCCTCTCAGCTGTAATCACAGAGCTGGATTAACCTTACCTTTTTTTTCCTAAATTAAAAAGCCTTTGGTTATTTATTTTTATTATTATTATTATTATTATTATTATTATTATTATTATTATTATTACTTTTTGGGTCACACCCGGCAATGCTCAGGGCTTACTCCTGGCTCTGCACTCAGGAATTACATCTGGCGGTGCTCAGGGGTACCATATGGGATTCTGGGGATTGAACCCAGGTCGGCCACGTGCAAGGCAAACACCTTACCCGCTGTGCTATTGCTCTGGCCCCGGTGTTTTTATTTTTTTAAGATAGAGCGCTTTTCAGTTTCACTCCAAGCTTGAAACAACGATATCAGAGGTTCCCCATGTACAGTCTTCCCAACAAGCAAAGTTTCCTGAACTCACTTGTCCTATTGTTAAGGTGAAAGTGGATTTCCTGTACTAGTGAGTTCTTGAGAATTGAAAGATTAACATACAAAACGCAAATGAAGTGAAGCTCATGTATTATGCAGAAAAGGCAGATGGTTCCAGGTCCCTCCCTCATGTCCAGACCTCTCCACCACCCGTGGATGACATCAGTCCTGTCTCCAGTACTGATGAGGGCCCAGTGTCCAACCAGGGTCCAGTGTAGGACCCCCCCCCCCCCCACCACCACCACCCCTGTTCAGGTTCACCCTACCAGATCCTGGTGAGAGGGAGCTGGAAAGAGAGTGAGCAAGTCAAGAGAGAGGAAAGGGGAGAGCCAGCAAGAGTGGCCCCTCTCTGTCTTCTTCTCTACCTCTCCCTGAGAGGGAGAGGGCCTAGGCCCTTTCCAAGCCCTGTCCCCTAGGCAGTCCCTTTCGGCTGCTTGTTGACAATTGGCTAAAGTGGCCTTGCATTTTCCACCCCTAGCTTCCAACTGCATCAAAGTAACCTGGCGTTTCCAACCTAGCTCCAGCTATATCACTGTCACCCCCTTTGCAGGAGGGAAAAAATCATTCATCATCCTGCACCCCAAAATTGTAAGCTTCTTCCCCCACATAGGCACTCGTCTCCACAGACAGTGTGCTTTACTGACGAGCTGGTGTTGACTCATCTCCGTCTAACTGACGTCCATAAAGACATTCACGTTCACACTTAGTGACGTCTGTTCTTGGTGAATTTGGTCATGTGGAGAGTGATATGTGTCACCTGTCAAATCGCAGGCATGATGATTCACATCTTTGGGATAGAAGAAATGAAAGGTCCGGAGGGCCAACAGTTCCTGGTGTGCAGCAAGGGACCTCCTGCTGTTGCCAGCAAAGCCTCCCTTAAGAGATGCAGTTCAGCAAAGCCTCCCTTAAGAGATGCAGTTTGCTCTGTCTTGCTTGAAATAGGCCGACTCTGGCTGAACTGGCCTCTACATTCTCTGTCTTCTAAAAAAAAAAGTAGAAGTGGTTGGGGAGTTTTTTGCAATGAACTTTTATTCTACCTTAAGTCACAGCCTGTCTCAGTGTCCCTCCCTGCCAGGCATTGTATTTTGTGAGCCATTGAATCAGAGAGGACAATACAGCGACTGTTGCCACGGAACAGCCAGCCCATCTCTGGCCAGCCAGGCGCTAGTGTCTCCATTATGAATGGCCTCACTTGGAGCCAACTGTGTTTTGTTTGTTTTGTGATAGTTGTTCAAATAGTTGCTTCCTATGCCTTACGTTTCCAAAGGCCTAGGATCTGCTTACTCAGATTTGCTTATTGTTTTGTTGATTTTAAAAGTTCCAACAATTGGATCTTTAAGACATCAATGTATTTTGTTGGGCTAAAACCGTAAGTCCCAGTGGGATGTTTCCACTCCAGAGGTCATCTAGCAGCGCGCGAAACATTGTTTGCACGTCTCGAGGGGAAGGGACAGATATCGCTGGCATTTCATGGGTGGAGGTCTGAGCATCTCCTCTATCCTGCCTTAAATAGAGCAGTGCCCATTCCAGTCGAATGATGTTCTGGAGCAGAATCTCAATAATGTCAAAGAGGAGAAACTAAGAGACAATAGAGAACTACTGGAAGAACTTCCGAGTCAGATTATTCAAGTTCAGCCTTTCTCCTAACCCAGATTCTGCGTGTGTGCACCCTGTGATTTAAACTTTAGTCCGTGGTGACCCCTTCTGTATCCGTGGCTTTAAACTAGATCACAGAAACGCAGTGATAAGGAAGCAGGGATGGGGCGGGCTGGGAGGAGTGAGGAGGACTCAGGTAGTTGTCAGTGAATTCTGGTCCCACATTAGAGTAGGCATGAATTGGGTCCTCTCACAAACACTCTCAGTGCTGGAGGAAAATCATCCTGATTTTAGTTATTTATTTAGTTTTGAGTGCCAAACCCAGCAGTACTCAGGGTTTACTCCGGCTCAGCTCAGAGGTCACTCCTCATGGTGCTCAGCATCATATCTGGTGCCAGGAATCGAACTTGGGTCAGCCAAGTACCAGGCAAGCACTTTACACCTATCCCCTTGGCATCATAATTTTAATCATCTAATGGGGCACATACTTTTCTCAAGCAGGCTTTATATATATATATATATATATATATATATACATATATACACATATATATATTCTATATGCATTACAAGAATATCATGATACGATGTAAGAAATACAGAATTAATTCTTTGTGGAGTATAGCATATTTAAGTCGGTGTTGTGCCTGGTTCTGAGTTACTGTTGTATCATGCATGTGATACTCAACAGCAAACTGACACATGTTAACTCATGGTGTGCATTCACAATGGAGGGAACTACCCAGAGAAAGGGAAAAAAAATATCCTCTACGTGTCCCTGCTCTTCAGCAGAACCAGTAAACACATCCACACTGTCTAGAGCCTCCAAATAATAGCCGTCCCAGCCCACAGCGGGGTCTTCGACAGGGGGCTCCAGTCTGAGCACGGAAGACACCTGGTAGGAATTAATGGATGCCCCCTTTTGGTTCTGCAGATGTGCTGTAGACCGACACCCCCTGACATAAACAACAATTTAACCATACTGTGTTCAGATTCCAATGGAAAGAACAGATCATCAACCAGAATCCTACAGATCATAAAAGGGAAAGATTATGGTAAGTAGCTGTACTTGATTCTGCTTGCGTTTGAGTTTGGTTCTACTTTAGAAATTCAAGTAAAGGGAGAAAGGGTTTTGAACACGAGCATTTAGGAAAGCGCCCTAATGCTGGCAGCACAGCATTGAGGGGGCCACTGCTCATTTTTTAAAGGCTCTGGGACTCTTACAAGCCGGGAGGTTCCATTTGCTTAATTACCATTCCCACAGATTGAATGGTGCTCTGTAGGTCCAGAAAATTTTAGTGGATCTTCAGGAGTTAGCAGTTAATATTTTGGTCGTCTGCAAAGCAAGATGAATAACTTCCATTTGTGTAAAATATAAAGGAGAACTTGTCTGAACATCTTATATACAGAGGGAAAGCCAAGTGTTAAAGGCAAGAAATTTCTCAATACCCAATGTGCTTGTCTCAGCAAATAGGAAAATTATGTGTTTTGAGTAAGAATCTTAATTTTTAAAGGTGTTTATTTTAGAGGAAACAAAGTCACAGGCTTGTAAAAACATCTTACTAAAGTCATGGAAATGAAGCATCGCGATATTATTTTTAATAATGTGATTACCAGAGTGTTTTAGAGATACATATATAATAATAATGAAGTCCAAATTTTAATATTTGGAGGAAGCCACATATTAGTATTACTGATTCTGGAAATAGTGCATTAATGTTATTAAGTTGAGTGCTTCTTCTGTTTACTCAGTCATCAGAGATATTTTTTAACACCAGAAAGAAGCAGCTATGTTAGTTCATGCGGTATCTAGTCATTTAATTACGTTTTAGGTGTGTGTGTTTCTTATAAAGGTTTGGAACAGAATAATGTAGCTTGGAACTAAGTCTGGCAAGTTGCCAGCCTGATGGCTTTATGATTCTGTGTATGTTACGAAGTGCTAGAAGCGTATTACTTGAGGTTCAGCTCAAAATGCTTAGCATAGTCACAGACCTGCACTTGGGTTTCTGAAACATAACCATAAAGAATGAGCTCAAGTGATAAAGCATGTTCCTGACATCAGCAAGACCCTCAGTTGAGTCCCCGCACTGTATGGCCCCTTAGAGCCCTGCAAGCACCAATGGGAGTGACCCAGCTCCACTGACCACCGCCCTGATCACCAAGTGTGGCCCACATTAAAAAAGCAAAGACCCTTATCCATGATATACTCTCACAGTGTATACATACATCATATTTCCATGATACACAGCAGATATCCTTCCATTTATTTGTTGATTATGCCCCAACAAAGCTGATTAAAATGACCCCTTCGGTAACTGTCCACATGCTTACTGCACCCCGGCCTGTGTGGCAAACCCTTGAACAACTGCTGTCACTTTGTGCACCGAGTAAGCCTGTGTGACATGCAGTGTCACGGCCCAGCAAGGCTCAGTGTCGTTAAGCGTAAAGTGGCAGGGCTCACTCTGGCACCCAGGCAGCCTGCCAGCATATTTGCAGACCTTATTCATTTGGCAACGCTGCCTCTGTGCAGCAGCTATGTAAAACTTACCTTTTTAGGTCGTGTGTGTGTGTGTGTGTGTGTGTGTGTGTGTGTGTGTGATGTGGTCTCACCATAGTTGAACTGGGGAGAGAACTTTAAAATTTCTGTCTCTGCCTGAACCAGTGCCTGACTATTGATGGCATCTTAACCCACACTAGGCACAGGGTAATACCAGTTAACTCACAGTTGGCTTTACGTCTTTTCAGTTGCAATGGACATGAGTATTTTGAAGTAACAAGCATGGAACTCTTGAGTCGGTTATACACATGGAATTCAAAAGGACTGCCTGGGATAGATGGAGTGTGTGTGTGTGTGTGTGTGTGTGTGTGTGTGTGTGTGTGTGTGTTCCTGCTTTTCCCAAGTAGTGTTCTTGAGACCCTGGGGCCCTCTGGGGATCTCGGCCCTCTGGGGCCCAATGTCAGGGACGAGGATATGGTACTACTTGGCTCTGCGGTGCCAGGGATTTTGTGGCCCCCCTGCCAGTGCTGGCGGGGCCTCCAGGGTGGCTCCAGAGAGGCTGCAAGGACCATGTGATGTTAGGGATAAATCCGGGCTTGCCCACATGCAAGGCCAGACCTTAAGCCCTGTGCGTGCTGATCCTGGGCTAGATCATTTTAACCACACAACTATACACCTTGCCAATATTTTCGGTGGGGGGAAAATATGTTTTAAAGAACTTCTATGTAAAATTTAATTAAATTTAAAAATTAACCATGATTTAAAGTGTCCTGGTTTTATAATTAGATCACCACAATTTTCAAAGTTTGGGCAGATTTGTTTGGCAGTTATACTAACAGCCAGAATTTTTTGGTTTTGCAGTTGATAAACATGACTTCCAAGGTACCCAGATTCAGTTGGCAGTTAGAAACAGCCCGCATTTACAGTTCCATATCAGCTCTTGGGACGTTATGCAACTTTAGCAAAGGAAGTATTTATTTTTACCTTAAATAATTTTCTACAGCAGGTCCTGGTCTTGTGGAAACGATTTTAATGCAGAACCTAAGGGCTATCATAAATGTTACTTGACCTACATTATTTTACCTTAGGAAATGTTTCATTTGATCTAATGCTCTGTTTATTTCTTTCCAGAAAGTGAGCCATCGCTTTTAGAATTCAAGCCATTCAGTAATGGCCCTTTGGTTGGTGGATTTGTTTACCGAGGCTGCCAGTCTGAAAGACTGTATGGAAGCTATGTGTTTGGAGATCGGAATGGGTAGGCTTCCCGTTAACACAATTTGATTCACCGAATAACATGTTTGTTCAGTCGTTGGCAGACTTCTAGAAAGTATTCAAGTGCTTATGAACCTTTAGGGGTCAGGTCAGATATTACTTAGTTTTTGTTCTGTGTATGACATTTTAATGAAAGAACTAAGGCATGCTTTTTATTGTGGGTGCTGAGGATTGAGTCCAGAGCCTGTGAAATGTACGGCAAAAGCTCTACCACTGAGCTACAGCCCCAGCCCTGTGGGTTGTATTTTGAACAGGTTTTGCCAAGTTTCTCAACTCATTTTTAAGGCCAGAGAAGTCTTCAGATGGACGTTTCCTATTATTTGGGCTCTCTCCTTAATCCTTCATATAGATGTACTGACATACAGACAGACTCATTTTGAAAACCATCATAGTACACAAATTGTAGGAATTTTATTAAATTTTCTTGGGAAGTCGAGCACCATAATCGAATTTGCTAGGTTTGGGGAACTTTTGGCACTTATCCATAGTTTCTCTGTATAGGTAGGAATGCTCCAGAATGAAATTGTTAGAATGAAATTCAGTTTTGGAGGTCACATTATAAGAAACGATGATGAAACCCAAATTGAGAGTCTCATTCCTCAAGTATCTGGCATTCAGGCACATGTCAGAATTAATCCGCTTGGGAGCTAAGAGATGTACTGACCCCGTGGGCTGACCCAGTGTACTGACCCGCGATCTCCCTGTCCCTCGCTCGTTCTGTTGAGTAACAGCATGGAGTGGCTTCCTGGAGAGAAAGTGTCATTTTCTTTTCTCATGCTGCCCCCAATGGCAATTCCAGTATTGATGCCATATTCCATTATGGGCTATGGTCTCTGTGTTGATTCTATAATTCCATTATGGACTGTCATCTCTCTTTAGAAGCAAGGTCTATGGCATGCCACTGGGCTTGTGAGTTTTCTCTTAAACGTTTTATTGCCTTCCTACCTTCTCATTGTAGGTCTTTGATATGTTTCTGTTGTAGGAATTTCTTGACTCTCCAGCAAAGTCCCGTGAGCAAGCAATGGCAAGAAAAGCCACTTTGCCTCAGCAGCAGCGGGGCCTGTAGAGGCCACCTTTCAGGCCACATATTGGGATTTGGAGAAGATGAGTCAGGTACTGTGCACCCTCTTCTGTTGGCTTCCCTTTCCCCAGAGGCTCTGCTCTTCTCTCCTGAAGAAGGACTCGCCCAGTCTTGCCTTCTGTTGGCTGGTAATGTAAAGTCCAGCAAAGAGGGTGTTTTGCTAAATTAAATAGGGTCATGCTGTCTCTCCTTGTAGCTATTCCCTGGGGTTCTTTATATCTTACTGCTGCTCCAGAAAAGTAAGCGTAACACAGAAGGGAATGGAGAGGCAAGAATAAAAGAGAATATTTGAGTCCTAAAGAGAAAGCATTTAAAGTCTCTACAGATAATTTTTGATGAAGCTGGGTCATTTGTTTCTATAGTGTATCTGACTGTGTCTCTTGGGATAAGTTCATGTCAATCTCACCTAACCTTCTTTTCTTCAGGCACTGTATTTTCCCATGTGACATGAAACTGAGTTTAGGGCTTCTTTACAACAGAATGTATAGATCTCTTTCCAACAGATTAGAATACATTGCACTTACATGGTATCTAGGTATAGGCTATTTAACTGGCAAAGCCAAATAAAAGGAGCTTCAGCTGCAGTTATAGCTCAGAAGAGCTCTTACCGTGCATATCTGAATCTCTCAGTTCAATCTCTGGCATCACAAAAATTAAAAGCAAAAATAATTTTGGTTGTTTTGTTTGTTTGTTTGTTTGTTTGGAGGCCATACCCAGCAATGCTCAGGGCTTACTCCTGGTTTTGTACTCAGGAATCACTCCTGATGGTGCTGGAGAACCATTTCATATTCAGGCATCAAACCCTGGTGAGCTGAGTGCAAGGCAAGCACGCCCACCAAATGTTCTATCTCTCTACCATCCTCACTTCCAAGAATTTAAAAAAAAAATCACAGAACTGAGGTTACCAGTAGGGAATGGAGCTGAAGTTGGGATGGGTCCAATGGACTGTGCTGGAAGGGTATTGTACTTTGTCGATGAGTGAAGTGTGCTATAATATTTTGCAGAAGTATGAAAATCACCTCTAAAATATATATATGTATATACATACATACATACACACACACACACACACACACACACACACACACACACACACACACACATATATATATATCACTGGCACGTGATAGGGTCAAAAGGAAATATTACTGGCACCCGCTTGAGCAAATTGATGAATAACCGGATATCAAGTGATCAAGTGATATATGTATGTGTGTGTGTGTGCGCAGCATGTGTGTGTGTATGGTCTTGACAAATAATCTTATTTCAATTAAAGAGTATTTTATTTTTTTAAAAGTTGAAATTGAAATCTGAATTCCACCCCCAAGAATGGAAGTGCCTCATATTGTAAGTTAGAGAGACATGAAGTGTTTCAGAATGACTCCCATTAGAATAACAGCAAGCTAGCCATGTTTCTGTACTTACTACACTCAGAGGTGAGTGTCCAGCTTCTAAGAAGAGTCATGTTTGCTCTCCAATAGGATTATTTCCACAACTGTGGATGTGGTTTTCCTACTCCAATGGAGAATTCCTTGACATAGTTCCATGTGCTCACCTGGGTTAGCAAGGAACTCACAAGATTCCTAACATCAAACACCAATTCAAAAAGAGAGAGGTCCAATCCTGCTTTTTCTTAGTGCAGCACTGAAAGCATTTTAAAATTCATTTTCCCTTACTGTTCTCCTACCCCATTAAGAGGAACAGAACAACACATTTACTCACTTAAATTCTCTGTAATATGACTTAAATTTCACTGGAAAACGCTGATTTGAAAATAAAAAATTCTAATTAAGTTGGTGGGAGAATTAGAGGTGATTAGATGCTGACTCATTTCAGTGTCCTTGGACTTTACTGCAAACAGTTCACTCCAGTCCTGTCAGTATCGCCACCTTTGGTCTCTTACAGTCAGTCTGGTGTTGGAGCATAACATGAAACATAGGAAATTCATACTGTCAGATTTATAGTATCATGGACACTTTATTATAAAAAATAGACTTTCATTAAATTATGCTTCCATATAAAACTGTTAGGTATATTGCTAGCTAGGAATAATATTTTTTAAATGACTACATTTTTTGAAACAAAAAGTGTTGGGAGTCTGTTTTAGTCTGGGTGTGTTTCTTTCTGGATACCGTCAAATCAAGATGTGCTTGTCTTAAGGAATAAATGAGGTAAATTGTATTATGTTCTTAGTTAAATATTGACCTTTTACATTTCTTTGCGTTTTAACTTTATTTTAATTTTTTCTGTTGTGTCAGGGTTTAGATGTGTCTGTGTAAATTCCATTACATCATTTTCAAAAGTCAGAAAACAGTCATCTGTGCTCAATATATAATTATAAAGTGGAGTAAGGTAATATAGACTATATCAAAGACTGTTTCATGAATGAGAACCAAATATATATTTTAAAGTCCTATAAACATATAATCATAAATATAGGTTATAAGTCCCTATTCATGTGATCCATTCCATATATTGAATTATATTGATGTAGTGGTAATTAACAAGAGTGGTTCCCTCTGAAATCTCTCAGTTGCATTTCTTCATCGGGAGCAGAGCCCTGAATTAGAGAGGTCAAGTAGGAAATAAAAATCCAGGTCAGGGAGCCACTCATTCAAATATTTATTTTATTTTAATTTAGAACAATAAAAATGAAGGAGAACCGCACCGATTTTGTGTGGCCTCAATTAAACCAAACTTGGTCACTGAATATTCCCATTTCCTGTTTAAGCACAATAAAGATAAAACCTACCTCCAACACTCAGCAACACACATTTATTGAGTATTTAATCTTTTGCAGAATTCTCTTTTAGGGGTCAGAAGCATGCATTGATTTATGTATTTTCAGGATGTATTTACAAATGTAAATATTGTGCTTTGGTAGCTAGCCCTTTGGAGTAGAAGCTAGTCATGAGGAGCAAAGTAATTGCTAAGACTTCAGAAAAGTGCAACTTAAATAGCGTGATTGGGGCCAGAGCAACAGCCCAGCGGGAGGGCGTTTGCCTTGCACGCACGCAGCCGGCCCAGCCTGGGTTCGATCCCGGCATCCCATATGGTCCCCGAGCACCGCCAGGAGTAATTCCTGAGTGCAGATCCAGGAGAAACCCCTGAGCATTGCCGGTGTGACCCAATAAGCAAAAAAATGAATGAATGAATGAGTGAATGAATGAATGAATGAATGAATGAATGAATGACACAATTGGGAAAATGACTTGAAGCCAAAAGAAGTCACCCTAAAGGAGATTTGTGGAAAGGGGAGTTTGAGAATGAACGTGGGGCAGAGCCCATCTCAGAGAGTTCAGCACAGGGGTTGAGACAGGAACCTGGGGCAGAAGAGCCTGAGGTTGCTGGCACGTGAGAGTGGAGCAGCAGCCTGGAACCTGCCGTGTGCCTGTGTCAGGAGGTCAGTGAGCCCCAAAAGGCCTCAACTAGGCGGATGGAGCATCGCTGACAAGCGCAGGGCAAGAAGAAGGTGTGAGGTCAGTGTCAGGCGCGAGAGCTCCAGGGAGCGAGAAGATTGGAACCGGTGCATTTGAAACTTGGCCTGTGATCGCCTTTCTCATCCGCGTGCAGGTGATTTTCTTGCACGTGTTTGGAGGGAGCTGATCCATAGATGTGAGCACGCAAATGACTGATGGCAAGCCAGACACGCACCAGCACCCATCCACACAGCTTCGTTTCTACAAGCCGGACACACCCCAGCACCCATACACACACGCGCTTCATTTTAATGAGCCGGACTCACACCAGCACCCATACACACACACATGGCTTCATTTCCAGTTTATTTAAAAAAATGTTTTTAATTGAATCACTGAAAATTACAGTTACAGTTATTCATGATTGAGTTTCAGGCATGCAACGTTCCGACACTCCCCTTTAACAATGTCCACTTTCCTCCACGAAGTCCCCAGTTTCCTTCCGCCCCTCCATCCCCCAGCTGCCTCTGTAGTGGGCACTATCTTTCTTTTCTTTTCTGCCCTTTCAGGCACTGTGTTTTTCCCGTTCTGTTGCTGGTTAGTAGAAGCTTATAACTTTCCCCTCCTTCCAGCACCTAGCTGTGGTCCAGAGTGACCTCTTTCCTCTGTTGTCAGAGTGGCCCCTTCCCGGACCTTCCCCACCTGTCTCGCCTCCAGATGCTCTTGAACAGAAAGTGGACCCTGTCCATGTGAATGTTCAGACCACCTGAGCTGGTAGCACCCCCAGAATACGTGCCAGGAGTTTTCCTTCTGGTTTTCTAGTTTATTTTGTTCTAAGAATACAGTATGTAACACACATAACATACAAAATACGTATTCCATCACCTTAGGTTATGGGGAAGGTTTCTGGTCAAAAGCAAGTCCTAGTAGCTAGGATTGGGGGAATCAAAAGTTGTACACAAAGACCAGAGAGGTAGTACAGTGGTTAGGGTCCTTGCCTTGCATGCAGCTGACCTGGGTTCAGCAACCCCTGGCACTGCACGTGATCTCTAGACCATCACCAGGACTGATACCTGAGTCAGAGCCAGAAGTAAGCCCTGATCAGAACTGGATGTGGCCCCAACGTCCCTCCTGCCTCCCAAAAAAAAGTTGTGTCCAGACTTTCGCCACACAGAGAAAATCTGCACCCTTACTTCTGTGTTGTTCAAGGGACAAGTGCTGCTCATATTTATACGTAGACTAAAATATAGATGAGATGGGATGTATTTTATCTTTATGTAAAAAAAATCCTCTCGGCTATCAAAAGTAAAACTCCTCCTAATTCTTGCTTTTCTGTCTTGGCAGGTGAAGTTTACGTCCTATCAAGTAGTAAAAAGTATGAGCCAGACTCACAGTGGGAAGCTGTACAAATTCATAGATCCCAAAAGGTGAGCCTCTGTTTGGTTTTTTTGTTTTGTTTTGTTCTGCTTTTTGGGTCACACCAGGTGACGCTCAGGGGTTACTCCTGGCTCTGCACTCAGGAATTACTCCTGGCGGTGCTCAGGGGACCATATGGGATGCCGGGATCGAACCCAGACCGGCATAGGCCGCCGCGTGCAAGGCAAACGCCCTACCCGCTGGGCTATCGCCTCCGTGCCTCTGTTTCGTTCTTTAAGTGGACTCAGCGCCGCCCTGATGGCTTTACCGTGTGGGAATGAGTGAAAGGATGATTGCCATGAATCATGCATCAGCCACCATGAGCTCGGCACTGCCTGAGTGCTCAGCCCTGTGACATGCTCACCTCCCTCCTCTGCGGGGCCTCAGGGGTGTTACTGCAGCCACATGTGAGTCACTCTTCTTATCTGTGGCATCAGGGGTCCCCAGATGATAGCTAGCACAGCCCTGATGTCTTCAGGGCTCTCATGTTGGGAGGAATATAAACCCTTTTTCTCACCGGAGAATAGGACCCATTCCAGCCCATGTCACAATGCTGTAGCCGGACTTTTGTGAGGGCATCAGGGTCTGTGGTTCCAGCGGGTCAACCAGTTCAGCCTCCTTTCGGGAGCTATGCAGAAGCTCACAGCGCTTAGGCAGACTTACGCGGTGGAACAAGAGGAACTGGCAGGGTTGTGTTCCTGCCCTCCACAAAGGAAAATGTGACGGGTAGGTCCCTTCAGGACCAGATTCCTCAGGCTCTTGCTCCCCTCCACCTCCCCTGCACCACTCAACATTCACTGAAGTGAGTAAGTTTTACGGGCAAGATGGGAGTTCTCGAGGTTAAGTTCTCCTGTCTAAATCACACGTCTAGGAAAAGGAGTCAGAAGATGGTACAGTGTTTAGGGTACATACTAGGCACTCGTCCCTGCACCGCCCATCCCCTCCCTGTACATTGGTGCACCTTTAATAAAGGCTCCAAGGAGCTGGTGTGATAATGCAGTGGGTAGGGGCGCTTGCCTTCACACAGCTGATCCAGGTTTGATCCCCTGGCACCACATGTGGTCCCGACCCTACCAGGTGTGGCCCCAAAAATAAAGGCCCCAAGAACCACGAGGGTGGCATGACATGGCCCAAGCAATGCCCTGTGCTCACGCCTCGGCACTGAACCATTGGCCCAGTTGGCTGAGACTCCCAGGCGGAGCAGTTCTGGGGATACCCCTTCCCTCCAGGAACATTCTGGAAATAACTACATCAGAACCAGCCTCTGCTGAGCCCCCTGGAGATGTCAAACTAGGATGTTCCATCTCGGCTCTGCACACTTCCCTGCGAGAGGCCCCCAGCAACTCGAGATTGCCAAATTTAATTTCTCTTTGAGAAGAATCAGTGCTAGTCATCTGAAAGATTTACCATGCCCAGGAAATAGCTCAAGTAGTAGGACACAAGTCTGGCATATGAGGACCTAAGTTCAAATCCCAGCCACTACACGGCCTGTCCCCCAGTATGGCCCCATCACCAACACTCGAGCCCTCCACAAGCTCCAGGGGTAGAGCCCAATTATGACCATTACTGTAGTGTCTTTTATTTTGTTTTTTCACCTGTTTTTAAACTATATTTAAACACTGTGATTTACAAATTTTTTACAACACAACTGTTAGAAAGATTCATCATTCCACACCAATCCCACCACCAGACCCTCATTTCCCCGCCCATCCCACTCCATGCCTGCTCCCTCAGCCGGCACTAATTATATTGACCGTTACAGCACCTATGTGGCCATGGTGTTGATAAAGCCATGAATTTTTTTTCCTGGATTGTTACATGCGAATCAGACCAATTTCTGTTCTGAAATTTGGTCTTTGGTCTCTGAATGTCATACCTGGAAAGCATGCTTCTCAGTAGGGGGCCTGTTTCTGGTGAGTCGTGTCTGAAATTGTGAATTGCATTCACTTTCTGATCTTCTAGACTGTAGTGGGGATCTACTAGTCAACCCCAAACCCACCCCACTGCACCTACGGACAACACTTATTTTAAATTGTTCTCACCTCTGTTTGAGCTTGTCCTAAGCATACACTGAATAATCTACTCTATGTTGCTTGCTGGAGCTCATTCTCTAAATACGGTCCATGAGTATATTCTTAGACTAAAGTCAATAGAGATTATTAAATCTCCATTGTGTCACTTGAGCCCCCTGTATAAGAAATCATCATGAACCCGGTATCCCGTCACATTTTATAGAATGAAGTAGGGGCATACAATCACAAGGGTGTCGCTTCTTTTTTTAATCGCTTGTCTTGGTCTCAGTTTTGTTTGGGGCTTAGGGGCCACACCCAGTGGTGCCCAGCAGTTATTCCTAGCTCTGTGCTCATGGGAGTAATTGAACCTGGGGCCCCTGTCCCTGTACTGTCTTTCTGATCCTAAAAATACACTGCTTCTAAGCCATAAATTGGGAATTTGTTTTCCTGAAGAAAGCCACTTGCCAAATGGAGTACCGTGTCCATTTCCCAATACCACAGAACAATATTTTCCCCAAGAGAAATAGAGGTTGACATGGTTCTAAAGACAAAGGAGGAATTCCTCTATCGGTGGCCCCGCGAGTCTGTGAACTGCTAGTCTGTGTCGTGTCTTGCCTTCTTCCACTGTAAGTGCACATAGGAGGGTGAAATCAGTAACCCCTTTCCGGAAAGCAAAAGAGAGACAGACCACGTCAGCCATGGGTGAAGGTGGCAGAATTAAGAAACAGAACCAAATTCACATTTGCTGACAGAGAAGAACAGGCTCGTGATGCCACAGCAGGTCTGGGGCGCTTCCCTCAGCTCCATGGCCATTAGGCTCAAAGTAGCTCCTGTCACGCCCTCATGTTTGTCAGACTTGATAGGTTTTTATGAGCCTCCTGGTGAGGGTGTAATGAAGGCTCCCTCCTCCTCCCCCAAATGCTTCTCTCTCTCTTTTCTCTCTCTCTCTTCCTCTCCCTCTCTCTCTTTTTCCCTCTCTCTTTATCTCTCTCCCTCTCCCTTCTCTTTCTCCACCAAGTGCTCCCTTTCTCTCTGTCTCTATCTCTCTCTGTCTCTCTCTGTCTCTGTCTCTCTCGATTGTTTAGTCTGTTGGTGCTTGAAGTGAATGTTACACCTTCACTCTATTATTAGTGTCTAATTACCAGTGTTGCCATATGGGACCTTGGCTTCATGCTCCAGGGTCCCCGTCTAGTAGGGGTGGTCTCTGAATGTCATACCTGAAAGCCTGCTTCTCAGTAGGGGGCCTGTTTCTGGTGAGTCGTGTCATGTGTGGGGCCAGGGTTAAGATGTGTGTTTGGTTTCCAGAAGGTGGGGTGGGAGGTCACGGAGGGCCACAGACACCCTGTCCTTGTACACAGGCACAGGCATAAATTTCAAAATTAAACTGAGTATAAGAAAGCAAATGTTTTCCTAAACATTTGTTGGGGGCCTCATGCTGTTTCGATTTGGATGCCAGTGTTTATTATGATAGCGTTTCCCCCTCGATGATGGGACGTCCTGTATAAGCAGACACTTTAGTATATGTCAACCGGATTATTTTGCAAACACGAGCTAATTGCTAGCATAGCCGTGTTCAGGACGTCTGCTCCTGAACCCAACTATTTTTCTAAAACTTTGGAGAGAGAATTTGAAGAAAAAAACTTATCGGCTAAAAAAAAAAAAAACAACAATAATAGCAACAACAATAACATCTAGACTTTTTTCTGTAAGGTAAAAAATCTTACACAGTGTCAGAGGTGGAACTCAGCAATAAAATGTCTGCAGAAGACCTGGTTCGCATCCCCAGATGAGATAAAAAATAAATGAATAAATTTAACATAAATTAAAATCTTAAGATAATTGCATTCTTATGGAGAAATTGCCAAATCTTGTTCATCTTTTTTCAAATCTTGTTTCAAAATAATTTTCGGACCTCATTAATGCATGACCCAGTAAGAGATGAAAACAAATTATTGAATTCATGTATTCTGTATCGCTTAGAATATAGAAGACACAGAAGTCATGTCAGAGAAGTTTCATTTTTACTCACCACTAAATGTACGCGCACACACACACACACACACACACACACACACACACACACACGATCAGCCGGTTTAGAATCCATTCTGGTAAATGAAGATTAACCATTGTTAACCATGACAGATGATAAGGACAATTTGACCCATAAGTTATATAATCATTTCTATAAATTTCAATCACAGTGGGTAGCCTTCTCAGAAAAGACTTATGAGTGCACCCTGTTTCAAGATAAAAATTGTAACTTAAAAACCAAATTCCATTTTTTTTAAAAAGGAAAGAAAATTTAATTAAAAGACATCAAAGTTTTCCTAAGGCTTATCTAAAACTTTGGAGACTTCTAACAGAAAAATTAATGAAAAACTTTACTAAAAAAGTCAGAGGGGGCTGTAAGTGGTACCAAGGATAAGACAGTTGCCACGCTTGCAGCTGACCCTGGCTCAACCCTGGCACCACATATGGCCCCCTGAGCACCCCCGGGAGTGATCCATAGAGCAGAGCCAGAGTACGCCTGGAGCACAGCCAGGTGTCCCAAAACAAAAGGAGAAAACCGTGAAGATCAGTGACGTTTGCGTCTGATACTGAAACTACCCAGATGTTTTAGAACGCTCAGTTAATCTCACATAGAGTGGAGTTAGGATCCAGCCGTAACTCCAGCCACCAGCTTACTGGATCATCTCACTGGGTCCTAAGTCATTGTGCAGTTGTGGGTTCCACCTGGGTTCTATCTGGGTTCTTGGACATCAGCCAGCAGTTCCAGAAAATAGATTTTAGTAGCACAGGTCAGACCCCATATGACTCAGTGCCATTGGGATGAGTCAAGACCAGAGCCTGTCCTGGTGGCACGGAGCATCGGTGGTGGGTGTTGAGTGTGGGACCTGCATTCGTGGTTTCACGACTCCCGTGCCTTCCATCCATCTGTAAAGTTCAACTGAGCTTTCCGCCCTTCTCACTTCTGTGGAACTCCATGAACGCCACTACTTACTCCTATGCTTAAAACCTATTCAATGATTGGGGCCGGATCAATAGTACAGCAGGGAGGGCTTTTGCCTTGCATACAGCTGACCCGGGTTCGATCTCCTGCATCCCATATCATCCTCTGAGCACTGCCAGGAGTAATTCCTGAGTGCAGAGCCAGGAGTAACCCCCTAAGCATTGCTGGGTGTGACCGAAAAAAGCACAGAAAAAAAACCCCAAAACCTATTCAATGATTTACTATGTTTGGGGCTCATTCCATGTGTTTATGGATTATTTACAGGCCATCTGCCAACTTGGAAGGTGCTCTTAAATCCAAACTGGGGGGTGGAAGAGAAAATGCATTTATGGAACATTCTAGAACTTTAATCACTGTATCACTGTCTTCCCATTCATCATCGGGTTTGCTCGAGCGGGCACCAGTAACATCTCCATATGTCCTGTCTCATGCAAGTAGAGCCCAAGGGCACCTGCTTGCTCCAGGAACATAAAGAGCCTCAAACCATTCCATGTAGTCATGGAAATGAGGGCTATAATTTTTTTGTTTAAAAAAAATTATAGAACTTTAATATCTACTTTTAAAAAAAATCTTGATCGGGCTGGAGCGATAGCACAGGGCTAGGGCGTTTGCCTTGTATGTGGCCGACCCTGGTTCAATCCCTGGCATCCCAGTGCCGCCAGGAGTAATTCTGAGCAAAGAACCAAGAGTAACCCCAGAGCATCACCAGGTGTGACCCAAAAAGCAAAAAAAAAAAAAAATCTTGATCATTCTGTGGTTGCTTTCTCCCTGTCAGACCTCTTCAGAATAACACAAATACTCCTGGAAGATGCGTATAAGAGTTATATATCCTCCCAACTATATTTTCAATTTTCCCCAAGCTTTCATTTCATAGAATGTTACAGGATTTTTTTAGCCACACTGTGAACAATGGCTCAAATTAACAAAAAAACAAGAGACTCTATTAGTTGTAAATTGGGAGGTGATGCTGGAGTTATTTCTCTAAGAATTGGTAAAACAAAATGGTTTTTAATCATGTTGATTTAATTAGATACCCAGTCTTACTAGATTATAACGTACAGCTTATCGGCTACCCCACCAGCTCAGGCACACCAGCCCCTTAAGAGCTATAAATTAACAATACAAATTCCAGGCTTATGGGGTCATTTAGCAAAAATGTGGGGCCCCAGCCCTCCTCCCTCCTCCTTAAAAAGCTGCTCCTCCTCCTCTCTTTTTCCCTACCTGGTCCTTACTTTCTGCCCTGGGTTTCTTTCTTTTTTAAAAAACTTTTTTTTTGTTAATTCTGCGTGCTCCTCCTTTTTCCACTGGGTGCTTAAGAGTGCTTTTTCTCCCCCCGAAATTGCTGCCTAAGAAGCAATCCATCTGTTTCTCCTTCACATATAAGTCTCTGTCGCTGGCAGGCAGCTCTGCAACCTAAAGAAACTGAGACATAATAGAGAGGTTTTAGCCCCGTAAGCCAGCTGGGTCCCAATTCATCAGTCAACGTTTTATGCAAGTGGCCCCCTAGGTTGATAAATCCCCACAGTACCTGTTGACCCAGCTGCCAAGGCCCTCGCTGCAGACTGGTTTTCATGGCCACCCGGATAGTAACACAAACTGTTTAGCAGCTCAATTGACCTTTCAGCTATTAACAGGGACACGGGCTCCATCAGGGACTAGTTTTCAAACATGACAGAATTTCTCAACACTGGAGGTCAGAAGCAAGTAGATGCCCTATGAAAATCCATTCCGCATGGTGGACTTGAAGCCCAGCGGCAGGATGCTTGTGCCTCAATCGGGTGACAATTATTTTCCTCCCTGGCTTATCACTAACATAGGCAGAGACTTGTCTTTGAGCTCATATTTTATGTTGGATCTGCTGGGTTTTACCTGGGGTGGGGAGGGACCCAGTGCCTCATTTGCTACCCGAGCCTGTTCTAGGGAATCAGATAGTGTCACATATTCCCAAGGTACAGACTTACAAAAGAATGGGGCAGGTACTAAATCCCAATTTCTAAGAAATGGGTGAGCATTAGCTGTGGCCTATTACACTACACGGCAGTGGAATTTGATTGACACTTCAGCATGGGTTGTGTACATGTGTATATGCTGCACCTCCACGTAGGCACACGCCGACAAACTTGTGTGCTGCCTAGAGCCATCCTCGGTTCCAGAGGAAGAGATGATATAATTTGTGGAGAAACATGTTTCTGTATGATCTTATTATTTTAAACATTTAAAAATGTTTACCAGAGGCTTTGTGTATGTGCATATACACCACTTTATATATACATATATATACATATCAGCTGACATTCCAACATTCAAACTTTCATATATTTATATACATGTTTATATATAAATATATGAAAGTTTTTAAATACATATATGAATAAACATGCATATAGAGATAGATTGTAGATCCTAATTCCTGGAGATTGAGCATGTTTAAAAAAACACTTCAGGGACTGAAAAGATAGCACAGCTGGTAAGGCTCTTGCCTTGCATGCGGCTGACCTTGGTTTGGTCCCCCACAGCCCGTATAGTTCCCTGAGCTCATCAGGACTCAGCGCAAAGAGTGCCATCAGAATTCCTGAGCACAGAGCCTGAGTAAGGCCTGAACATAACCATATCTGCCCTCCCAAAAAAAAATTTTTAAAGAAAACAGTATTCAAAATAATTTTTTGCTTTATCCTAATTATAGTCCTAAGCTATTGAGTTTGAATGTTGGAATATCAGTTGCCAGAGCAACTATACAGATGACTATAATGCTTGAATGAAATGCCCCCTTACAAATAGCATTCGTTAAAAAAGGCATAAAATGTAGAATGTGAATAATGAGCAGCCTAGTCCTCAAAATGAATCTCATTTCTTAAGTACTGAAACTCTCCAAGCACTTCTTTACGTCCCATGCTTTCCCCACAAAGGTGGAAGTTTATTATTTATTAGACCTTCTGTCTTGGACTTTTTGGGTTTTTTGTAGCTTTATTTTTTTTTCTTTTTGGGTCCATCTGGAGATGCTTAGGGGTACTCTTGGCTCTGCACTCAGGAATTACTCCTGGAAGTATTCAGGGGAACATAATGGGATGCCAGGGATCGAACCAGATCAGCCATGTGCAAGGCAAACACCCTCTCCACTATACTACCACTCCATCGCCAGACTTTGATTGTTAATATACTGTCAGCTACTATAGTTCTTGAGATAAAGACAGCACTGATTAGAGAGACTGCAGGCCCAACCGGCCTTGTTTGTTCAGTCTATTTCAGAACAAAAAAAACAGATATTCAAGACCCCATGTGGAGATAAGACCACATTCTTATCTCCATCCTCAGAATTCTAAAACTATATATATGCTTTTTATTTACGTATGACATGAAGTGCCTGAGTTATTCTTTGTTTTTGCTTTTTGAGTGATTTCCGGTGTGTGGTTTTTTGGTGGTTGTTGTTGTTACTGGATTTGGGGGCCTCACTGGGTGGTGCTCAAGGCTTCTTCCTGGCTCTGTGCTCTGGGAAGGCTGCACCCGAGTCCCGGGCAGACTGACCACACTCACTTCTGGCCACTGGCGATGCTGCTGGCTGAGAATCGGGCTCCCCTAGAACTGTGTCCTGGGATTTGAACACACCTCTGAGTCGCCGAAGAAAGCTCCACACCGGGAATTGGCCAGTCAAACCCAGATTCTGGCCTCCACCAGGTACCAAGCTCCATCCTGGGAGGGATGATCCTGGAAACCTCCACGTCTCCTGCCTCCTGAGAATGGGGGGAAAGCAGGAGGAAAGCATTCCACTAAGGGGCTCCATGCGGCCTGTGTGACTGTGAGCACGGGTGACGGACGGGATAGGTTGGTCTTCACACCCCTTCGACAGCCCACTGCCTGAGAAAAGCTGTCGAATCCTACATCTCCTGGGACGCCCAGGAGTCAGGACTCGTGTTGGAGTCTGACTCCTGATCTGTGCCCCTTGCTTTACAGCAACGTGAAGTCAAAGTCTGGACCCCTGGCCAAAAATTTCGGAAAGAGTCCCTTTCCTAATTGTAGCAGACACGGCAGATTTTAGCCACTTTCACCCTGGGGAGCGGGCCCAGGCCAGCAGGGCTTATCTTCTGCTTACACACACACACACACACACACACACACACACACACACACACACACACACACGGACACACGGACACGGACACACAAACACATGGACACACAGACACCGGACACACACACACACGGATACACACACAAAAAACACACTGCATCTCACCCAAACACACAGACACACGGACACGGACACACACACACACTGCATCTCACCCCACACACACACGGACACACACACACATGGACACACAGACACACGACACACACACACGGATACAACACACACAAAACACACTGCATCTCACCAAACACACAGAACACGGACAAGGACAACACGGACACGGACACACACATGGACACACAGACACACAACACACACACACGGACACACACAAAATACACACTGCATCTCACCCCACACACACACAGACACACGGACACGGACACACACACACTGCATCTCACCACACACACACACACCATCTCACTTTCAGCAAACATAAACTGAAAGATACCCGTAGTCCCACTACTCAGGGACCCGTATTCGTGGCTTTAACTCAACACTGAAAAGCCACATGATAACTTACTTTTGCTCTCAAACGTTCCCTTTTCCTTCTAAAAAGTGTCCAGGGGCCAGAAAGGGTCAAGGCTGGAGAGACAGCCACAGCAGGTATGGCATTTTTCTTGTGCACGGCTGACACAGATTTGATGCCCAGCACCCCCATGGGGGTCCTCAAGCCCCCCACCCCACCCCCTGAGTGATTCCTGAGTGCAAAGCCAGGAGTAAACCTGAACACTGATAGCTGTGGCCCCTCCCTCCAAACAAAATAGAGTACAGAGGTTTAGGTACTTGTCTTCTACATGGATGACCCTGATCACTATTCCTGGTTTCACAAGAGTCTCCTGAGCACAGAGCCAGGTGGAAGACCTAAGCGCCACTGGGTGTGGCCCCCAATACATCTACTCCTTGGTTGCTTTCCATCCGTCAGAAAGAATAGGCACCTGAGTAACGGAGAAAACAGATTAACAGAACTATAGGCCAGTAAAACTTCAAATACCCATTGACCAAATGCCAGTTACTAAATAATCATGGCCTTGAAAGAATTTTGTGGCCATTGAAATTAAATAATTAAATAGAAAAAAAATAAAATCCCAGACATGGTCCAAATGCAACTGTCATTATACAAACAAGATAAGAATTTCAGATAAGGAAAAAATAGAGCAGACTTTTTGTTTGCGCCTCACTGGGCTTTTTGCTCAGGAATTACTCCTGAGGGTGCCCAGGGGACCATATGGGATGCCTGGGATCGAACCTGGGGTGGCCACCTACAAGGCAAATGCCCTACCTGCTGTGCTATGTCTCAAAAAAATAGAGCAGACTTAATGTTTAAACAACCACAGGGAAAAGAAGTTAATACCCTCACTTTCAGGGCAGAACAATTTACCACTCTCTCCCCTTCACCCCACCCTGTTCTAATTCTCAGGAAGACTCCTCTGGAAAGAGACATGTTTCTTGAATGAAATTATGTTCTGCTCATAGAATACCTTAAGGTATTTCCATAAATCAGCTGTTCCTGGATTTAGATAAGAGTTGGAATTAGATTAAGGATGTTTTCTGAATCATCACAGTTGTTGCCAAAAGGTTCTTTAATCAAAGAAGAGGAATAATATTGGAAGACAGGAGCTGAGAGAATCATTGTATGTTTTTAATGGAGCTTTGAGTCATTGTAGAAACAGCCTGAGGCGCAAGTTATGATCACTATTTCTGCTGCAATAGAGAGCTAACATGGTGACCTATCTCCAGAAAACTAAGGCTCCAGGGTCTAATTAGAGCTTATCTCAGAGAGCTCAATCACTTACCTCTTGCAGTGGCCTGACCCCTAATGATCACGCTCTTTGTACTGAAACTTAAGGAGTGCATTTGACTGGGGAGGGAACGGGCTGGAATTCCTGAGCTGTAGAGAGCCCTGGTGTCAGGGAAGCAGCTGGGGCCGGGAGGGGCTACCACTGCACATTTCCCCCAAAGATTAGTTGGGGAGCCTGATTCCTGCCTAACCCTGCTTGAAAGACAAGACTTTTAAAACACCAGAACCATAAAAGTCTTCTGGACTCATCTTGGTCCTTTCTCTGAGTGACACCACTGTGAGCTCTTAAGACAGTCCGCAGGGTTTACTGGGCAGATAGGATGTTTCTATTTGCTTTAGTCTTCTTATGGTTAGCATATTCTTACATATAGGAATGTGCGTGTGAATGTGTTTGCATGTATTCATATATAAGTGTGTATATATTGTGTGCAGGTGTGCATGTGCCCAATCCCTAGGAATCTTCCTGTGCACAGCACAAGCTTTGCTAGCTTAAGCTTAAAACACGTCATACTTCAGTTGTCCTCATTTTAAAAAGTCTGGGAAAGTGTGTTAACTTCCTAAGCTTTCTAAGCCACAAATGCCTTTTTGGTGAATGAACCCAGCTCTGCAATTGTGACCAAAAAAGGTGTGACGTGCGTCAGATGCTATGATGGTGCAAGAATAAAGGCTTTAAAGTCAGTTTTAAAATTTAAATCACAATTTTTTTCAGTTGTAATTGTGACAAATTCTTCGTTTTCCTGCTGTAGAAACAGCAGTGTCAGGGGCAATAGCACAGCGGTTAGGGTGTTTGCCTTGCATACGGCCCACCTGGGTTCTATCCCCTGCATTCCATATGATTCCCCAAACACTGCCAGGAGTAATTCCTGAGTGCAGAGCTGGGAGTAACCCATGAGCATCGCCGGGTGTGACCCAAAAAAGCAAAAACAAAAGGCAGGCAGTGTGCTATAACTGTATTTGCATCCATGGGTTTTGAGGTGGGCGGCACAGTTTGTGGTACTGCGGGGTTCCCAGCTCTAAACAGTTTTGCCCCCCACCCCCATAAGCATTTTGTATTCTCAGAAAATGGCTGGTTCTACTGAGACTGAGTCCCTCCCCAGGTTTATTTTAAGAAAGAAAAGTGATAGTACAAGGGGTAAGGTGCTTGCCTCGCATGTGGCCAACCCTGATGCTATCCCCGGCCCCCATGAGGTCCCCCATCTACCTCCAGGAGTGACCCCTGAGCATGGAGCCAGGAGTAAGACCTGGGCACTTCCAGGTATGGCCCATAAACCCCAAAAGATAAACAGCCTAGAGTGATAGTACGGTGGGTAGAGCATTTGCCTTGCATGTGGCCAACCTGGGTTCGAACCCTGGCATCCCCCATATGGACCCTGAGCACCACCAAGAATTATTCCTGAGTGCAGAGCCAACAGTAACCCTTGATCATTGCTGGGTGTGAGCCAAAAAGCCAAAAATAAAAAAAAAGAAAGAAAAAACAAAGTGAGAACAGTGCTCTGTTCGACCACTGACTCTGACCCCACCCCTTCTCGTCTTGTGTTTCAGACCTGTCCTTCCCGAGGAGTGCAGAGCGCCTGTCCAGCCCGCACAGACTCTGACCTCTGAGTGTCCCCGGCTCTGTCGGAACGGCTACTGTACCCCCACGGGTCAGTGCTGCTGCAGCCCCGGCTGGGAAGGCGACTTCTGCAGAATCGGTTAGTGTTTCTGGGGTGCTCCTTGCCACCACGCCTGGGTCCACTTTGAGATTTCACCTTGTCTTGCTTCTAGAATTAGCGGGCATTCAACACTTTTTTTGCCATGTCGGTCATATTACAGTCCTCTTTCTGAACTGGTAAATAAAACCTTGCCCAGTTTTGCTACATCAGATGACTCCCTGTATATGAGTATCATAAACACAAAGACCTTTAGAGATTGAGTCCAGGAACATGGTTGGTCCCTGGCATCTAAGCTCCCCACCCTAGCACTGCTGGGTATAACTTTGTGGCCCTTGGTGTCCCCCAAAGCACTGTTGATATAGTCCCAGAGACACCCACCCCACCCCGCACCTGGGTGTGGTCCTAGAAGCCCCCAGCACCACCCAAGGTAGCCTGGTAGCGTCTAGGCATTACAAGGTATGACCCTAGTCATCCCATGGTGTATCATAGACGATATGATCCCAGAGGCCCTGCCCCCAGCACTGTAATCTTCAAGCCCTAGGTCTTAGCACTAAGCCACAGCCAGGTTTCTCTGGGACTACTTCCTTCCCCTGAGCATTGTTTTGGAGCCCCCTAAATCACTCAATCCTATCAAAAAGTGAAGAATGAAATAGAAAACAGTGCAGTGTGACCAAATCCACCAGCTCTGGGTTTGGAGTTTCACAAGAGCCCAGGCCTTGCTGCCAATACTGGCGTCTTCCCCTCCCCCGAAATGCCCTAACTTGACTGCAGGCTTTCCAGCCATAGCCACAGATACCAGGGCTTTGTCAATGGGTGTTATTAAATATAAGAAGAAAATGCAATTATCTGAAAGCAAGTTAATGAGTGTCTAGAATTCATTTTTGCCAGTCCCATATAAGGTAGCAATGAGTCATGCAGCTGCCCAGAGAAAGCAAAGGGGATTTCTTTATTCCAGGGTTATTCTGAATTCATAACTGAATAATAATAATAATAATAATAATAATGAAATAATAATAATAATCAAATATTCCTCAGTGGCATGCAGTGATGTTTAAATTCTCCCTGGTGTCAAGAAAGATGGATCATTTTGATCACTAGAATTTCAACCTGGATATGTTGAAAGGACATTCCCAATACCAGCACAGCACCTCACTGACAAAAGCTTTGGGTCTCTCTGATTTCAGTAATTCAGATTTCTCTTAGCATTAGCAATGACACATCCCCAATTTAATATTTAACATTCTTCTTCATGTCTTCGCATTTAACGTTACTCTTAACTCACAAATGCTCTTTTTGCTTCATTCTGGGCATATACTTTTTTTTAAAAATCACATCTATAAAACTTATAACTGAGATGCTTTATATAAAATCTAACAAAATAAACAGCATTTACATGTACACATCTTATATAATGTACGTCTTAAGATTAAATTGCTTCTCACAAATAATTCCATTGGTTCGGACAGTAGCGCATAGCTCAGAAATACCATAACTAAAACTTAACTGAACTCATGCGATTGCTTTATTTAAAAATAAAGTCCCTGTCTTACGGATCCATTGCCTCTGCTGCCAGAAGCACGAGGATCGGTCTCAAATGCAGCAACACCCAGACGCCTCTCACTGTCCTGTCTTCTGACTCTTTGAAGCCTCTGTATCTTTTCGGCTTCTTGAAAGTGCCCATTCTGTTTTATTCCTAACATTGCTTTTCGTTTAACTTCTTAAGTTACCTCAGGCCATCAGATAAACTACTTATGGAGGATCTTCTTCTACATTTCCACTGAAGGGTAGACAAATTATTTTAAGTACAGGCGACAGTAGACCCAGCATGACCGATATCAACATACGATATTCTTTGAATGAACATGTACTTTCATTTTAATAGAGTCATTTGATCTTTCCATCAAACGCACGCAAGTAGTGTGACTAGATCTGACCTCTTGGGATGTGTTTTGTTTCTTTTTGGGGCCACTCGTGGTAGCACTCAGGGGTTACACTCTGTGTGGTTTTGGGGGTCACTCCAGGCAGTGCTTAGAGGGCCATACAGGCAGAACGGTGGTTTCTGCACGTACAGCATGCACTCCAGCCTCCCGCCATCGCTCCCATCTCGGTTAGGATATTTTGGACCCAACAGATCTTATTTATACAGTCATGAAGCTTGTGTGTATCTTACACATACTTACAGGAAAAACTAGACTAATTATTTTCTTCTTTTTATTTCCATGCGTCAGAGAGACAGTCCCCACTGAATTTTGAGACTGAAATAACCCTGTATCCTGAAAGTGTAGGGAGGCAGATTTGAGGGTTTTTCTTTGTGTCTAGAGTAAGTATGTGCCCCAAATTTATGCTATTAGTAAACTACGTGACCGCCAAAGCCTGATTTTGATCTCTTTCAGCTCTTGTAGCAGCAAATCTTTCCATTCCCTATATCGTGTGGGATCAAAGAAAAAATCCTTTAAGAAATGTTTTGGTGCTATAGAGTAACCCTGGCAAAGAATTGCTCAGAACATCCCTACCATTCCCCATACACTGAACCAAAGGAAGGAGCAGCAGAGTGTGAGCAGAAGGGAGCAAGCCTGTGTCCCCTGGGAAAGGCAGGACCCAGGAGAAGCCACTGGCCTCTAGTCCGTCAAATTAAGCCAAATTTGGCAAGGTTCATTCATTTTTAGAGAAAGGGGGTACTCAGAAAACCCTCTTTGGAAGTGCTGTCGTGAAGCAGAGATTAGAAAACAACGAAGTACCCCTCCGAAACAGAATCATTTCTGCCAGGATGGAGACGGTTTCCCGTGGTGATGGCTGGTCTCTGCACACGTGTTCTGGTCCCTGTTGGGCCCTCGCTGAACCAAGAAGCTGGCTTTCCCTTCCCTTCTCACATAGGTTCTCGGTGTATCACTGGGTGCTGGGCTTTCTTTCCCTTCCCCTGGTCTCTCACCGCTGGCTTCGTGGGTACTGTCCCTGACCTGGGGAACCAGAATGTGATGGTCTTGCTCGTTTTTCTCCTAGCAAAATGTGAACCAGCCTGCCGGCATGGAGGCGCCTGCATCAGACCCAACAAGTGCCTCTGTAAGAAAGGCTACCTGGGCTCTCAGTGCGAGCACGTGGACAGAAACATCCGCAGAGTGACCAGGGCAGGTATCCTTGACCAGATCATTGACATGACATCTTATTTGCTGGATCTAACAAGTTATATTGTATAGTTCCTGGGACTATTTGACTCTTTCAGATGGGCATTTATTTTCTCTCCTGTCATTAAAAAGAAAGACTGTTATCCTGCTCCACACTCCTGTGATTTCATTTTCTTCTATTAATTTAAAATATTCAAGAAATGTGCAGATCCTGTGTGCGTATGGGGGGCATGGCTGCTCATATAGGCATGCCCACATATACACACAGATACACACACTCCCACCCCTATTACACGTGGTTGCATAACAGATGGGTGTTTAAAAAAAAGAAATATATATATATATATATATACATATATATATATATATATATATATTTCCATGTGCAGAGTAATTTACTCAGAAATTCCATTGTAAATTGATAACGGAATTTTTATGTCACCAGAGGAGATGATGTGACTTCCCAGGAATTTTCTGTCTCTAATAACTCCAGTCAACTTTAATGGAGTTCTGAAACCTAACTGTGCAAATCGGATGGCTTTAATAAAAAAAAAAAAAAAGGCAGTGTTTTCATATTGAAGAACTATAATCTGAGGGAGCATTTTCAGAACTCCCTGCTGAATTTATAAATGGGCAACACTGATTTAAAATTGTAATCTACATTTTTATCGATGTATCCAATTACAGAATGTTATGCGCCGCCTTTTTATTGGCTGGGAAACCTGCTTTCTCTCTTATTCTCAGATTGTTTAAACGTGTTTAATAATTGAATCATAACAGCATATTCTAAAACCAGTCTTCCCTAAAAGGTCTGCTTTTACTGTATATTTTATTTAACAATAGGCACTGGGTTTGTGTTACATATTTATATTTTTTTATTTTATTTTTATAATATAGACATCACCTACATGAAACACCTTTACCCTCTCCTGTAAAACACTAAAGTTACATTTTTCACCAACTTAATTGGAAAGAAGGAGAGTGAGAAAGCAGTCAGTCGTTAGAGTGCTGTGGAGCTAATCTAGCATGTGTTCTTGTACCGACCTGTAATCATTCCCGACGGAAGCAAAAGCAAGAAAACAGCCAATCCCTATAAAATTTCAGCATTAAACATTTGTAAAGTGCTTTTCACGAGAGCCAGACTGTCAGAGTGTATGTGATTAGAATGTCGCAGATGTCACTGAATCAGACCTCACTGAAGAGCTCACGCGTGGTTAACAAATTGTGGCTGTGTCAGCGGCTGCTTGTACCAATTTTTAATATAACTCTTCTTGCCAAATCTGACTTCCAATGTATATGTTCCTTCCAAATGCCATGAAAATTGTCTCCTGTTTACTGTATGAATGAATTTCTGTAACTGTTCTGTTAAGCTTACGAAAGGAATGCCATGCTCTAAATTCAAGCTGCCAAAGGTCTGGTAGATATTTCTTTAATGGTGTGTGAGGGTAGCTCTCCATGTTCGGATGATAACAGAATGATGTTTCTTAGGAAGCATCTCCCCTACCCACCCCCTGAGGTGCCCCCTTCATAAACACCTGTGCCTCCAACATCTAAAGCCAGGGCAGTGTGGTTTCTCTTCACACTCCCTCCCCAAACCTGTTCCCTTACCTTTTGGAATAGATGAGCCTCAGGAACAAAACAGGAAAGAAAGTCTCTAGTCAATAGAATTTCCCTATTGTTTGAAAGCAAGCGATTTTTATAAGTAAAGCACAGTGCGCGCTTTCTCTAGAGAGCGCCATGGAGAGAGGTTGGTTAAGTGCGCTGCTCCTGACATCCATATATGATTACTTAAGTTTCAAGTGACCTCATGCCAAATGGAAATGGGTTGAGAAATCTTGGTTCAGTGTTTAGTGGACAATAGCCTGCATTAAAAAGTGCATGCATAATTTTGCACGATTTAGATTCAATTGACAGTCTATTCAAAGAAGCCTCAGGATTAAATGAGCACGGAGACCAAATAGCCCTCTTACCCCAGAAAAGGGGGTGGTCCCGGCCAGCCACGCTAACACTTCATTGGCCCAACAGTGTGACAAATCTTGGAATGAACCCTGCAATAGCCTGCGTCTGTAGGTTAATAGCAGTCTTTTGTGTCCCGGCTTTCTCTGCATGGCCCTTTTACTGAATTCCATCACAGAAAGTTTTACAATTAAAAAAAAAATGTCCTGACAACCATTTTTGTAAATGGACCCTACCATCTAATTGTCCTTTATTCAACGTGGGTGACATTAACAAAATGTGAACTTCTTGTGAGGGAGCCAGCTGTCCAAATCTGTCAAATTGTGCAGTTTTATTACACATTCCCCTGTTCAAAGTTTCCCTGAAGACAATAAGGATTACTGCGATATATTCAGCAAAATCTGAAAAATCCAGAGTTTCTTCTTACATCCTAAATCTTTGTATTTCTTCCAAAAGAATCTTTCCCAATGAAAAGTTATTAGATTCTTTCTTCAGTTTTAAAGTATCGATATTAACTTGACCAGACGCAGATATTTCATGCAGACCTTTCCTAAGGAAAAAGTCTCAAATAGCTTAGAAAAAAAACGTACATGCCAGGTGTCACTGCCTTTCCTATTGGGGGCCATTAGATTAAATGACCGAATTCTTCTGTAAAGAAGGTGGCGGGATCTGTGGGTATTAAGTTCATGCAGAGGCGGGAAAGTCACTAGAGTTCACTTCTTTCCCTCTCAGAAGAAAATTTCAGTGGCTCACTGATATTTACTGGTCATTGAGAATAAAAGGTAGTGGTTTTTCCCCCCCAAATACACACTGAACATATGTGGCTGGAGGATTATGTAAAATAAGAACTAGTTGAAGCCTATTTGGTAGGAAGGGGCTGAGAGATAGTACAGCCGATAGGGCAGTTGCCTCACACACAGCTGTCCTGAGTTCGATTCCTGGCATCCCAAATGGTCCCCAAGACTGCCAGGAGTGATTCCTAAGTGCAGACACAAAAAGCAAGTCCTGAGAACCAGTCCCCAACCCCCATCGCCAAAAAAATAAATAAATGAAACAGATTAGGGGAAAGATTTTGTTCAGTCACACAGATGGCAACAGCACTCAGCCTGGACAGCCCATCGTAGGTCGTGAAGGCGAGGAGCCCGAGAACAAGGTAGTTCGGTGCACATTCGCATCCCTTTGTCCAGCCTAGAGTGTGAGCGTGGGGTGGCAATTTGGGGGCCATTTCATGTGAAATGTGGTTGCATGTCAAAAAAACATTGTTGGAAAGAAACTTTTTGCACCATTTCTGCCAAAACACTCATCCTGGCTACTCGAACCTTCTTTTCTTGATAGTTATGTAAGGTGGCTAGGAGAGAAGCACGTTGACACATCTTAGCCATGAAGGAGGGTAGAGTTTTGGGGCCAGCGTGATAGTGCAGCGGGCAGGTGCTTGCCTCAGATGCAGCCAGCCTGGCTTTGATTCCGCCCCATCCGGTCGCCCAAGCCCCTCCAGAAGTGATCCCTGAGGCCAGGGCCAGGAGTAAGCACTGAGCACCGCCTCGGTGGCCCCCTACCAAAAATCAGAAGGGAAGATTAACAAAACTTGACTGATGATAAAAGTTCTTCTACCCAACTTTTCTTCTAGGAAATTTTATTACAACTTTTTTCTATAGTAAAATGCTTTGAACTATAGAAACATCTTTCACATAGTATATTCATAATTGTTCTCAAAATTAGAACATAAGATTAGCGGACTATCTTAGCGTGAAAAACTACATATACCCTACAGTATTTGCAAAGAAAATCAAATATATTCTGTGTTGTTTTGATAGTTCAAGCATTTTCCTCTATTTCATTGGCAAACTTTTATCATAATTTGCTAACAATTTTTAATATGTTTGTTTCTTTTGCCATTGGTTTTACTTCTGGGTCATAAACTGAACAACAAGCCTGCTAGGGAAAGATGTGGGGTTAGAGACTATACTCGCATTGTTATTTTTTAACACTCTGATTTTTAATTTTTATTAGTTTAACCTTTAAAATTTGGATACACAAATGAAAAACTCAACCCAATATTTTAAGAGGGAAATAAAATAAGAGTTGTAGTTGGCTGGTCAATAAACTAGTTTCTGGACATCTCTAGAATGTTCCCTGGCTATTTCCCCTTTCCCCTCTCCTGTGACTCTTCTCTCTCATCTCCCCCTCTGCCCACCCCATTCCATATGCCTTTGCCCCTAAATTTCTTCCACCTCTGTTTTTTTTTTTTGGTGTTCTGGACCAAAGAGACATGTATTCAGGACTCCTGTCCTAAACATATCCTGAAGCAGATTTCACTGGATATGAACCTTTATGCTCTTGAAAAATACCTTCTCCAGTGTCACAAGTTGCGCTGTGCAGATTAGACAGGAACACTTGAATTACATGTCACACTCACTTGAAGAAGTGACCCAGAGCCTAAATAGTTGTCTTCCCCTGCTGTTCCCTGAGAGATACAACACACAAAGGCCTTCTCACCAGTACAGTGCCGGCGCTAATCAGGGAAAGTTGATTACTAGGTCCTGTTCTAGCTACAGCTATTCCTAGGGAATCTATTTGGAAGCCAATTGTTCTAAATTTATGAGGAAAAACAAGTCATTCCTTGGTGGAGAGTTTAGAGCCTTCTTTACCCCTCCTCTGGGGCAAGACTTGAACTTGCAGAGAACTCAGAATAAATTCCATGCACCCCCTCACCCAGCACTAACACCATCAACTTGTAGGTCTCTTTAGCCCCTCACTGGAAGTTGGTGGGTATCTTACTGTGGACGTTGGCATCGCCATCTGAAACTTTCTCTTTAAAATAGCCTAACATATATATATAAATATATATATATATCTATATTATTTGTTACACCAATACCAATTCATTTTACCTCCAATAATCAATACAATGTCTCAAAAAGGAAGGAAACCTAATAGCATTTCAAAAATTAAAATATGAACATAGGGGCCGGAGCGATAGCCCAGCGAGTAGGGTGTTTGCCTTGCACGCAGCCAGCCCATGCCGGCCCGGGTTCGATCCCCAGCATCCCATATGGTCCCCGAGCACCACCAGGAGTAACTCCTGAGTGCAGAGCCAGGAGTAACCCCTGAGCATTGCCGGGTGTGACCCAAAAAGCAAAAAAAAAAAAAAGAAAGAAAATATGAACATAGCACCAGTCAAATTTTAATCCGCCAACTTCAAGGCTTCTTTTAAATAGCCCCTTAAAGGTTTGCAGATTGCCTTAACTAGCTCCCTGGGAGCGTAAGCACATCCATGAGCACCAGGGAGTGGTCTAGCCGCCACGCGTGCTTCACTCCACCTCAGAAATGGTTTTCCTAATTTCCACAGAGAGGTCTGTCACAGATGAGATTAGCACTCGCTTAAACTCTTCATTAAATATGAATCCAGGACATCCCTTCCATTCACCTTGCCTTCCCATAGCTTTTTGTATAGGCCATATGAAAATTGCATAAAGAAAATTAAAAAATGGATCATTGCATCAATATCAACTAAACCTTCGGCCTAAAACCCACTATTGCTTTTTTCGTCAGACTATACAATAATTTCAAAATTAAAATTGGGGCCAGAGCAATGGGTTGGCTGTTTGCCTTGCACACAACCTACCCGTGTTTGATCCCCAATACCCATATGGCCCAATGGCACCGCCAGGAGTAATTCCTGAGTGCAGAGCCAGGAGTAACCCCCTGAGCATCAAAAAAAAAAAAATCCCAGGTGTGGCACAAAAAAAAAAATTAAAATGCTACTAAATGCGACATGAATCCAAAGGTCCATCACATACATCACAAAGCCATCACATCAGGGTTCATTAATTATGTGTTTGTGTACAAACACATAAATACAAGTGTAAGTATATAGTGAGTGATCTCACAACTTTAATTTTTATGGTTAAAAAAATTAGCACATTGGGTAGAGAGAACAGGATAGAGATAGTAGCTAATAGTGAGGGAAATGCCCAGTGGCCAAATTAAGTTTTCAGTTAGAGACTAATTCTCCTACATTCACCAACTGGTCCATGGCTTCCTGTCATGTGATCAACATGTGATGGGGTTTGGGATAGCCTGCGCCCATAATGTGTGTAGGTGTTTTTTCTTACCAAAGAACCTTAAAATCTGAGTTCTGAAAAAACGTTTCTAGATTTCATTGCAAATTAAGATTTTATAATCATAGGTCTCTGTTCATAATGCCATCGCAGAAAAAAGGAATTGACAACCTAATAAAATATCAGATATTTTCCATGTTTCATGTTCCTAAGATATTTTTGCCATGATTTCACCGAAAATCATGTAGCAATAAAATAAAACAACCCATCTAAAGCGGATGAATAAATTACTGAGTCGCTGCAATTAACAGCAACTAAAAGAAATGTGAAAGAAACCCTTCTGTTTTTTTTATTAAACATTTTATTATACCACCGTGAGATTGCAACGTTGCTCATGTTTAGAGGTTTCAGTCACATAGTGTTCCAGCACCCACCCTCCACCAGTGCCCATTTCCCACCACCAATGTCCCCAATTCCCTCCCCCTCCCATAGCCTGCCTAAATGACAGGTTCTTTATCTCTTTTCTCTCTCCCTCTCTCTCTCTTTTCCTTCTCTTTACACATTGTGGGTTGCACTACATATACTTAGAAACCATCATGTGCATTTTTTTGCCTGTATTTAATGTTCAGCTCTAGGTTGGTGTTAGCCCTTTCGACCTTTATTCACACATGTTCCCTTCTCTGTCTTACCTAACCTCCAACTCCCACACGCTTATGGGTAATTTCCACTTTTAAACCCTTCTGTTTTTCCTGACTCTATCTGATGAATTTTATCCCGTTTTAAAGAACTCTTAACTTTATCATTCCTCTATCATTACTATATCATTCCTCATTTGATTTTCTCTAGTTACTCATTTTCCTTTAGACTATTAATCATAAGGGCAGCTTTTCCACACTCACTCACAGAAGATACCAGAACTAGTCCACTCTTGAATTTCTGTGTAAGAGGCAGTCTGGCTATGGGAACAAATAGTGAAAACAGGTTCAAGTGTGAGGGAGCAGAGGAAATATCAGTAATAATTGGGCTTTCTATAAGTATTCTTTTGAAAAGTGACACAACATTGACTCAGATAATCCCTCAAAGTTTAAATAAATATGAATTGTTTAGCCAAATTCTAGAAAAAATTCATTTTGCAGTCATCTGGTATTCAGCCAGCCATTCTTTAATCCAATTGAATTGTCTAGCATAACCACCAATCATAGAAAAAAGCAAGGATATTTATGGTGGGGTCTTGTTTGCCCAGTGGCTATGATGAACATCATTGATACAAAAGAATAATCACACCTGACCAGCTCCCATTCTTCTCAATATTAGACTCCAGCAATAATAGTACAGACAGCGTAAAGTACATCTGTGTGTATCTGTATCTGTGCACACACCCATGTATATATATATTTATCTATCTGTACAAACACTACATATGTATACACACTATCTATGTAATATATAATATATGTATAATGCATATAAATTCTAACAAGTGTATTTGTGTTATCTTTAAAATAGAACAATTGTATCTTGAAGTGGTAAATGCAGAGAATTTGTTTTTATTGTTGATCTGTGGATTAATGATTTTTAGGTGAACAGGATGTTTAAGTGTATAATTTCTTTTAATTTAATATATTTATGTAAATGCATGCCTGGAATTCGGTTAGATTTGGCTGTGTTTTGTGTCCTTTAACATGATAAAATGTATTAAACTTTATCTTCTGGTCTAATGTACGTGTGCTATTCTAAAATTCTTTTTATTCTGGGATGTAGGTTACCCTTTCTGCAAGAATCACACAAAATCTAAAACAGTTTATGTATAAACTGCTTCAAAATATTTTTCCTTGTGTCATTTGATATGACCTAATTTCTTTTGGGGGGGGTGGAGGGCTGTTACTGGGCCTTGCCCACTAGTGCTCAGGGATCAGTCCTGATGGGGCTCTGGGGACCATATACGGTGCTGAGGGTCAAGACAGATCAGACACGCGCCAGTGTACAATGCTCTGTGCTATCCCTCCGGCTCCAATTTAACATTTAACCGCCCCTACTCCATACAATACCCATGTTAAAGGTCAGTTTCATTACCAAAAATGCTAGATGATCATGAGATGTTGCATGGAAATTAATTTATTCTAATTGTATTGGGGAGATGACTTAATATACATAGCCTTGCCTGTAAAAGGCCCTAGGTTTAATCCTGACAACATACACATTCACGCACGCATGCATGTACACATACTCTTAATTCTAAGTTGTCGGTGACATTAATCAGATCCTTTCAAGAACTAAAATAAATGACTGAGAATGTTGGCCGGGAAGCTAACCCAATGGGTTAGAGTACTTGCTTTGCATGTAGGATGCCTGGGCTTGATTTCAGGTACCATCTAATGCCCCGGGCACCCACCCCAGAAACCTTAAGTCCCTCAGTAGCTCAGAAAGCACCAGAAAACTCCTGTAAAAGGACCCTCTGAGACCCCAGTAATAGTCTCATGGTCAGCCCTTCACACCCCGCCTCCTGTAGAATTGCCTCCCCAAACAGATGATAAGTTCACCAGGTCTCCTGTTCTTGCTGACTGTCCTAGCTGTGCCACAGGGATACCATGAACATAATATGCATAATATATTATATATACATAATGTTATATACATAATATAATATACGCAATATATAACATTCAGTACCCATGTGTGGTGGTTTGTCTTGCCATCTTATAGTTTCTTACAGAAAGCAGTTCAGTAGAACCCAGAGCTACCAGTGGCATGTGCTGGTGTCAGTGTGTTAAGGGAAAACTGAGCCTCAGCATGCTCACAATAGCCTGTGGCTGGAACGACTGTCTCTGCATCTGATTCTTGAGTTATGTGGGCAGCATTCAATGGAAAGGGCCCTTCTCCCTACTGTGGGCACAAAGAATTTTCATAGCTTACGTTTGTATTATTACAACTATCAGTTTCAAATTTGTCCAGGAGACTGGCAGCTAATTTGGAGGATAGTTCTATGAACTTATTCCTTTATATTCACCTTTTAAAAAAAGTTATTTTTGAGACTAAAAATACTTTCAATGGAAATACAATTTTAAATAAAAGCAGCCAATAAAATGCTTTATTTGGAGGTGTTTAAAAGAGTTTGCCTCCCACTCGGCAAGCCTGGCAAGCTTCTCGTGTTGTATTTGATATGCCAAATTCCAATAACAATTATATTGGGTCATTCCCATGACCTAATATAATGTTTTGAGGCTCTTTATGTTCCTGTAGCAAGCCGATGCCCCCTGGCTCTACTGGCATGAGACAGGACATATGGAGATATTACTGGTGCCCGCTCTAGCAAATAGATGATCAACGGGAGGATAGTGATAGTGAAATAAAAGCAGCCACGGGTCTTGAGGTATGGCTCAGTGGTAGAGCCGCCTGCATATATACGTGAGGGCCTGAGTATGCTCCTCAAACCCCCCAGTCATAAACAAAATAGTAGTCACAGTGTCTCATCAGAAAAACAGATTTTTCTTTTTGATGTCCCAGAGATGCCTTTATGGAGATTAAATCCTATCTGCATTCAAGGAAATGCGGGATAAAAGGAAGCAAAAACCCTTGGATGAAGAATTCTCCTGCATTTTCATAATACATTCTAGATTTCTATACTACATGACCCTGTTTAAAACGGAAATAATTAAAAGGGAAAAGAACGGGGTGGAGGGAGGGAGGGAGTGGTTTGGGTTACTCCTGGCAATAGAGCTCATTCTGTGGGGACTCTCCCACAACAGAAAGTACCGGAGCTCACTCTTGTAATTTAATAATATGTTGTCGGATGGCTTTGACATATTTATAGCCTTATAATTGAAACGACGATGCCAAATCCATGTGCTTAGCATAAAGCCACTTAGATTATCCGAGACACTCTAGACTGCAGCGTGTAGCTACCAAAGGGCGTGCATGCCAGGTGTACTGACAGGAACCACAGGTCATGTGCAGTGCAGGGAACTGAACCGGGTTGGCTGTGTGCAAGACAAACCTGCTGTACTACCACTCCAGCCCTCTTCTTATTTTTCTTGTATTATATCACCGCGATTCCCAAAGTTGCTCATAATACCGGTGCTTCAGGTATTCATTGTTCGGGCACCAATCCCACCACCGGTGCCTCCCGTCTGCCAATGTCCTCAGATTCCCACCTAACCTTCCTCCACACCTGCCCCCTTAAAGGCACAAAATAGCTGACTTCATATTGCTTGTTTTTTTAAAATGAAAAATGGAATTATTAGCAAATAAATCAATAAAAGTCAATTTGCGATAACTATCATATCTCTCAAGGGTGTTGCTAAAGGCTGTGTCTGAGGATTTACTGAGCTGGTTGGTGCTGGGATTTACTGAGTTGGGCCTCTGTGTTCTTTTCAGGAACAGTGCCCTGGTCATGCAACCAAGGACAAGATTTTTCTATTTGCCAGACTCCATCTATCTGTTCAAAATAACTGGGTGAGCAAAGTAATACTTGCCATAAATGAAAGACATGTCAGTTCTAAGCTGAGTAAACGGTGCCAAGATGGCAGGGAGCAAAGTAATTCTCCCATCCTCTGCGTCTCCCTGTACTGATTCTCCCATCAGGAGAAACATGCAAAATGGAAAACATCACTGCGCGTAAATAAAGTCACAGACCTGGAAAGGTATCAACTGAACTTATTTTTTTTAATATTTCTATTGTTATTTTGGTTTAGGCTATGTGGTTCTCTACCATGTTAAAGGCACATAGCAGCGTAGCAACAAAGGAGATTCAATGAGGCTGTTCACAGCCAGGGTCTGGTGCAGTGCTTGGCACAGTTTATGCTATTTTCCAATCATATTTCTAATTGATTCACCTGGTAACCAGGTGTTTTCCAAAAGTTACCTTTATTAGCATAACAAAGGACACCTTTCAGTCTCAAAGACTGAAAGGCTCAAAGAAGCTGTAGGGGGACAGCTTAAGAACAGGATGAAGACCAAATACAGATAAGAGATATATTTTGTTGTCTGAGTAACCACACATATTTTACAGTAGGACTTTCCAGAACTTTCTATGATGCTGCAAATATGCTCTGCATTGTCTAAGATGGTGGCCAGTCGCCACTAGTAACTGTTGTGCACTTGAACTAGCCATCAGAGGAACTAAACATGAATTTTATTTTTATTAATTAATTTAAAACTTAATCTGATTGTCATTAAATAGCTATTTAACTTGCCAATATAAAAATAGAGGCTCCTTACATAGTGACTGCTTCAGAAACCAAAGTAAAAGGTGATTCTGGGCGCCCTGTTTGGTGGCTCCCTAGTCTGAGAGCAGTGATGCGCACTGAAATGCTCCATATTCCCTTTCACTTGCTTTCGCTTTGCTGCGGCTTCTACTCCATCTCCCGTGATGTGCACACTCTGTTCTGAAATTTTTTTTGCATTGGTCTTTGACCAAAACTAATAGAATCCTTCACTCGAGGTTAGATGCATGGGCTAGTTAAAGTTCACATGCAGATGTAGAAACTGCCCAATGTGAACGCACATCTCTGCTTGTAACCAAGTAGAAGCATGCGCTGCACACATAGTCGGTGGTGGACAGATGGGCAGACACGATAGTGGCTGCATTTGCCGTGGCTCCTAGCCCTCCTCTTCCTAGAGACAAAATAGGGGTAGAGGGACCACAGGTATAGCGATGCTTTTGTATTTAGTTCCAAAAAACATTCTCCTGGAAGAGAAGAATTTTGCAGAAATAAAACAACGTGAGGGAGAGAAAAAATCAAATACATTCAACGGATCTTAAGATTTGGCTCTAGCACTGTTACCGCATTTAACCTAAAGTAACCTTGAGGCACAGATCAAGGTACAGTTAAGGGGTGTGAGAGGTCCAGAGAGCGAAGAACAGGTCTCTCCCCAAGTGGAAGTGCAAGTGGACACAAAGACAGACCAAGAATAAAAGCTCTGAGGGGGGGCGGGGAGATACAACCGTCATGTGGTACAGCAGCCACATGCCTGCCACCTCCATGCATTCTGCACATTACTAACAACAGGGAAGGTCTCACCCTTAGAAGCCAGCAGGTTGGCTGACCACAGTGACAGGGATGCTGGCGGAGGTTACAGGACTTCTGGATCCGAGACAGTCTCTTGCTGACAACAGTCATAGCCAGTAATTAGTCTCTGGAACCTCTTCCCCACAGAGGCACACGAAAGAGCCAGGAGGCACGTGCTCACATACATGGTGGAGTGAGTTGTAGAAGAGAAACTTGGAGCGATACCAGCTTTGTTTTGCTTTTTGTTTCTAATAACAAACTAAGTCAGCGATTTATAAAATGTGGAAAGAATTAATGAAAAGCAACATGTATGGACAGTTTCATCAGTCCTTGAAGACATGTTTTTAAGGCTCAAGAGCCCCCATTCAGGGGTTGTGCCTGAGACAAAATAACTTGCCCACAGAGCCCGGGTGCACTCCCCCAACACAAACACACACACACACACACACACACACACACACACACACACACACACACAGAGAGAACAGTCAATATGATGGTGTTTTCATTCTCTTCCATCTCTAACATGGTGGAGCACATTCTTTGTCCTTCTGCTTCCCTTGGACAGACTCCCAGTCAGGGAGGCTCCTGGTGCTCCATCTCCTCCCACGTCATTTCTCACTGGGGTCACCAAGAACCGACTTCCCTGCAAAGGATACAAAGGGCAAGGACAGTGCCTCTGGGGATAGTCTCTGAGCCCCTTCGTCGAGGCGCAGTGCTTGGCACAAAGGTCACTCCCTCGTGAATGTCTGGTATTATTTGGTCATGAAAATAGGGATAAGGAACCAAAGAAAGGTTTCCTAGCCAGTCCTTCCTGATGCCCTTCTGGAAGGCCCTTGCTCACCTGGTTCCGTAGCCCAACATCACCCTCTAGCGCCCTAAACCTCGAACAGCAGAAATTGCCCACCAACCCTCCAGTTTCCAGAAGGACGAGCTCCTCCCTCCATCTTGGGCGCACCTTGGGCGCATCTTGGGCTCCTCCCTCCATCTTGGGCTCACGGAGTGACCCAGTTCTCAGGCCCCAGCTCTCACTAATTAACTCTGACCTTTAGGCCGGTGCTTCCCAGCCTTCCCTTTCCTTTCCTCTGTGAGTCTTAAATGATTGTCTTCTCCATCCCCTTCCCCTCTCTTGGCGGTGGCCATGGCCCAGTGCCCCCAGTTGGCTGTGATGCTCACCAGAGGTTGTGCACACGTTCTAGGTGATGGGGTTCGCACATACTTGGTTGCAGTACCCAGAGATCACACACCGGGTTGGAGGACCCCAATGGCGGTGGCAGGGGGCATTGCTCAGCTGAGGGCCGGTGCTTGGTCCAAGGTTCAGGGCACCTGTGCCCACAGGCCAGGCTCGACCACGGAGAGGCATCTGTGGGACTTTCTTGTCATTAACCTGGGATCTTGTGAGATTGCTGTTTGTGATCCAGTCATGTGGAGTGGAGGTCTAAGAACCAGCATTTCACACTTTGCCTAATTAAGGTTCTGCAATTTACAATAGCTAATGGTGGTTTCCTAGGCACCTACGTCCAACACCCCCATGTTCTGAGAACCTGCATTTCCAAGCAGCTCCCAGGGAATTCCAATGCAGCTGTGCCTCGGATCCCTCACCCCATTTAAAGGAGAAGAATTCTGGAAACGCTATTTATCATTCAAATCCTTTTAACAGTGCCCTCCAAAGTGTGAGACTGAGTTTTCTCATCTGCTTTCTCCTGTAGATATATACAAGAGGAAAAGCCCTAAGGGCTGAACACTCCCTGAATTTTCAGGATAACTTCAAAGGATGCAAGCATGATCAGAGAGAGAGAGAGAGAGAGAGAGAGAGAGAGAGAGAGAGAGAGAGAGAGAGAGATTGAAACTCAGCCTGAAAGAAATGAGGCAAATGGGGCAATAGTGTAATTCCAAAATTACTTGTCCTAAATGTAATTCACTGTCATGAGTTCATCATGACATAAATTGATGATCCATGTTCAAAGTTCAAAAAACTTGGACCCAATAAGGGGCGTATTGATGGGGTTGCCGGCGCAGTAGAAGAAACTGAGTCAGGATCTGAGACATCCTTGGTCAATGGTCTAATACCTCAGAGTTAAGAGATGCTCGAGGGTTAGCACCGGGAGATCGGTATCCATGTTTCTCTCATATGTAATCAAATGGGCGAGGCTAAATTAGGTGTCAGAAACATTAGAAATGAGTGCAAGGAACTAATTGTAGACAAGTCAAGCCAGTGGTTACTTGGGGCCGATGTGAAATATGCCATAGCAGACTCTGGAGGTGCTTACTGGGCCGCTAAAAATGTTCTTTTGGGCTGGAGGAATAGTAAGGGGAGGGCATCTGCCTGGTATGGGGCCCACCCGGTTCAGTCCCTTGGCATTCCATATGGTTCCAGGAGCACCGCCAAGAGTAATTCAGGTGGGGTCACACCTGGCAGTAATCACACTGCCAGGTGTGACCCCACCCCAAACTGAAAAGGCCATTCTTTTATTGCTCTGCATAGTTCATTACAAGGGTTTTAAGTGTGTTCTCCTTGAGTGAGTTACACACTACTGTCATTATCTTTACTTTACGAAGTTGATTTTTTTTTTTCAATTTAGTGCCATTCAATACTGAGTTGCCAAATTCATTATCTGGCAATTCGTGGCAAAAATTTACATTTCTTTCTAAAGAATCCTAAAATGTTTATCAGGTTTCTCCATAATTTTCAATAATTTGTCTATTTTATTTTCTTTTTTTTAATTTTTATTTTTACAATTACAAAGATATACAATTAAAAAAGTTCATATTTGGGTTTTGGTCATACAGTGTTCCAGCACCCATCTCGCCACCAGTGCCCATCTCCCACCACCAATGTCCCCGGTTCCCTCCCCCCCCCCCAGCCCTCCTCCATGGCAGGTTCTTTATTTCTTTCTGTTTCTCTCTCTTTCTCTTTTCCTTCCCCTCCAGACTATGGATTACAGAACATACATTAAAGGGTTGTCATGCGTATCTTTTTTGCCTCTATTTAATGCTCAGTTCTAGGCTGGCATTAGTACCCTCGACAATTGTTAGCACACTGTTCCATTTTCTGTCTTACCTAGCCTCTGACTCCCATTGCTAGGGATTGAACGGAAGATGCATGAGCACATGGCATGTCTCTGCCACTGAAGCCCTCCCAGCTTAGTGAGAGCATAACACAAGAGGCACTATTTCTCTGGCTTTACGCTGTCTACACATGCAGAGCACAGCGTCTTTACCAAAACAAATTAAAACATGTTATGGGATATATGGGAATCAGACACTTCTTTGTAAGCATCAAATAATACGATGTGCTCTGAAAACAGTGCTCCTTTGGGTTACCAATACAATTCACTGAAAGGGAGGCAGATCAGACTGGCCTAGTGTTTTTCTGTTTGTTTTATTCTGTTTTGTTTTGTTTCTCCATAGACTTATTGGTTGTGTCTGGTAAGGAGAAGGCTCAGAGAGACATGAAGTTTACTTCATGTCTCTCTGCACTTTTTAAAAATTCCAATTATGATCACAGTGACTTCACCATTCCAGATTTCTAGGTATTTATTTGCCTCCCACAATATGACTTCCAAGTGGATGATAATATTTATTCTCATCTTGTGTTCAAACATTTATTTCTCATGATGAGTTTAATATACTGCGATGCAATCAGCCTTTGTGGATAAGCTTGCTCACTATCAGCTGTACTCATGTTACCAACTTTGGTAAAAAACCAAGTCCAGGGAGGATTCTCAAAAGCCCTACATGCCAAATAGGCATCCATGGAAAGCGATGACTGCACTTGCCTCCCAAGGCACCTGGTATCATCCTGGTGCTCAAGAGGAATAATAAAACACTTTCCCCCTACTTTCAAAGCCTCACTCCACTACCACTACCGTGGATCTACATAGAGAATATTTCTAGCTTTCTTGTTTCACTGTAAGAAATGACATCTGGTTTGGAGCCAGAGAGATCATCCAGGGGCTTTTTGTTTTTCTTGACTTTCACACAGAAGTATCTGCTTCAATATATACTACCTTGAGTGCTTCCAGGAGTGGTTCCTGAGCATAGAGCCAGGAGTATGCTCTGAGCTCTACCAGGTGTGGCTCCAAAACAAGCAAAACCCAAATCACGTTGCATGGCTTCTTAAAGCTCGTTGTAAAGTATTTCACTTCATTTTTAAGCGTTTGTATAAACATACTTCCCCCAATGGGCCCCTCTACTATATTAGATTTCAAGGTACACATATCGATATACTATATTCATTTCCAATGTAAAGAGAGAAAGGAAATTTGATGAGCTGAGTTTGGAGAAACAAAAATGAAATTAACCCATGCCAATATCTCTAAAAATGACATTATGAAAGGAAAGGGAAGAGAGGAAGAAGAAAGAGAAGGAAGGAGGAAAGGAGAGGAAAGAAAGAAAGGGAAGTGGAAAGGAGGGAGAGAGATAGAAATTTGGGGGTTTCCTTCTAGACACTTGCTCTTTTTCTGACATTCCACCACTATACCTGACATCCAAAGTAAAAGAACCAGTTTCATCACAAGACAAAGCTAAGAATAATAACAGCACTCCACCAATTATTGATAAACAAGGACTGAAAACTATCCCAGGTCCTGTTGAAAGGCAAAGGAATATCAGGCTAGCTCTCCATTCTCCAAATGCTCAGAATGTTCGGCGAAACATTGTCCATACATGTAAAGATCATGCTTTGTACCTAAAAGTAGCACCAGGAAAGCAAACGGGGTGGGGGGGACTCCAGTTCCTTGTTTTCGGCAGGTCTGTTTAGGGCTTGCTCATAAGAGAAGTGAGATTTGTGTCACCGGTCAGGCTACTAGAGAGATTTTTTCCCCCACCCAGCAAAGAGTCTTGGCATCATTGTTACCCTGAAACTGCTTAAGAATCTTTGCTATTCCTAGCCCCCATATCCAGGCCAATTAGGCTCCCGGGTCACACAAATGCCTTCCCACCTCTGCCCAGAGTCCTTGCTCCTTGAATCAGCTGCTGTAGCCAACCCATCTCTTCCAGTGCAGCTCCTCAGCTCACTTTGCTATTGTGGCTGTCAGTTCCTTCGTTTAGAAGAGGCAGCTGAAACAAAACACAGACCCAGCTTCAGAAAAGCTGATTTGCAAACACCTTAGACCAATGACACCATGGCACCAACGTTCTGCATCACACATATTCGATTAACTTTTTTTTAGTGGTGCTGGGGAATAGACCCAGGGTCTCACCCCTGTAAAGCTCTCCTAGCCACATTACAAGCTCCTGTGTACACCTTCTGAAGACGTAAAGATCCCTAAAGAAATTTGAAGATTTGAACTTTGGGCCCGAGCAGCAGATAGGGTGTTTGCCTCACATACAGCTGACCTAGGTTCAATTCCTGGCATCCCAGATGGTCCCTCTGAACACCACCAGGAGGAATTCCTGAGTATTTCTGCAGAGCCAGGAGTAAACCCTGAATATTGCCGGGCGTGACCCCCCAAAAAAAATTTGAACTTCATTTTTTTTCAGTCTTACCTTAAGATCCATGTGCTCCTATCTTTGTTATGAAAGAAACAGTCTTCATACTATCATTTGTATATGCATTTATAATAAATATGATATGCAAATACCATAATTTACAATGAATTATGATATGCAAATACCATAATTGGAAATGTTACTGGCGCCTGCTTGAGCAAAATTGATGAATAACAGGATGTAAAGTGATCAAGTGATCAAGTGATCACGATCTCACGATCACGATCTTCCCGTTGATCATCTATTTGCTAGAGCTGGCACCAGTAATATCTCCATATGTCCTGTCTCATGCCAGTAGAGCCAGGGGCATCAGCTTGCTACAGGAACATAAAGAGCCTCAAACCATTATATTAGGTCATGGGAATGACCTAATATAATTGGGAATTTGGCATATATCAAATACAACACGAGAAGCTTGCCAGGCTTGCCGAGCAGGAGGCGAACTCTTTTAACACCTCCAAATAAGGCATTTATTGATCAACCGTGCGGCCCAAGCAGCCTCGCGAGCAGGGGCTGTGATGGGCTGGTCTGCTGGGTGGAGTTCTGACGAGAGGGAAGTCCAAATGTGGAAAATGGCGGCGCCTGTGGAGTGAGGGGGGTGGTCTGGCTTGTTGTGAGGCTCTGCCGAGGTGGTGGGCCAGGGCTAGAACCCACCATGCCTCCCGAACTGCCTCATGAACGGTTGTGCACAGGGAGAGCAAGGAACAGCTCTGCCCCATGTGTGAGAGTCTCTGAACCAGCATACCTGGGCCGGATTGAGGAACAAACTGCTGCAGGGTGGGTGTCGGTGATCCGGGCTGTGATGGGCTGGTCTGCTGGGTGGAGTTCTGGGCGGATTTGATCAAGTGATGCAAATACTATAAAAACATATCGTTATTCTGACTTTGAGAGATACCGTGAGGTTCATGAGCAAGACCCCAGTAGATCACTATATAAATATGCAAATCACTATGTAAACAGAAATCATTATTCTGATTATATAACACCGAGCGTTTCCCAAACAAGACCCCTATGAGCAGACCGTGTCACCCTGCCTCACTCCCGAGCAGTTCACTTAGATTACTTTTCCTTGCTCTATTCAACTTCATTGCCACTTGTCCTCAAATGCTTTCCTAAACAATTTACAAAACACTTCAGCTATAGGAGGTAAAATTGAGCCCAGTTAGTTAAAGAAAAAAATAACTTAAAAGGGCCCTTTTAAAAAAAAAAGGAAAAAATGTTCAACAAATAAGTCCATATTCAGACCAAAAAAAAAATTTTTTTTGCAAAGTTAATCAGTTGCTGAATGCTTCACTACCAGGCTAGGTAAAAATGTCATGTAATAATCATTTAATTCAGTATCTGAAGAAGCAAATTTCCTTGACACACACTGAATTGCATTAGAGGAGCTGGAGAGGAAAGTACTTGATTAGCTGACACCACATCCCTGCCTTAAGCAACCGGTGATGGGGTCCTGGAATAAGAAGACCAACAAGCAAAGCAAGAGCCTCAGACTCTTGAATGAGACTGAACAGCATTTGTCAGCTTAGAAGAGGCGGGGCGATATCTTTCTGCTGCTAAGTGGCTGTGGCACATAAAAAATGGGTGGGTTGCCAGAGACTGACGCATATCTAAAAGAGCAAGAAGAACAAGTGCTGGTGTGGATGTGGGGGAAAGGGTTCTCATCCATTGTTGGTGGGAATGTTGACTGGTACAGCCTTTTTGGAAAACAATACGGACATTCCCTCCAAAGACAGAAATTGGACTCCCATTGGTCCCAGTCACACCACTCCTGGGAATATACCCTGGGAAGCCAAAACCACACAGCGGAAACTCCATCTGCACTTTTATTTTCATAGCAGCACTATTCATAATAGCCAGAATATCTCTCTCTCTCTCTCTCTCTCTCTCTCTCTCTCTCTCTCCCTCTCCCTCTGTTTCTCTTTCTCTTTCTCACTTCCCCTTTCTTACACATTGTGGATAATAATACATACATTTTAGAGGTTATCACATGTATCTTTTTGCCTATATTCAATGTTCAGGTCTTGGATGGTATCATCATTTTCATTGATTATCAGCACACTGTTCCCTTCTCTGGATCAGGAGATCTTGTCAATAGGTGGAATCTACCACAAACGTGTGGGAGTCAGAGGCTAGGTAAGACAGAGAAGGGAACAGTGTGCTAATAATTGTCGAAAATGATAATACTGGGGCTGGAGCAATAGCCCAGCGGGTAGGGCATTTGCCTTGCGCTGCCGGCCCATGCCGGCCCAGGTTCAATCCCCGACATCCCATATGATCCCCGAGCACCGCCAGGAGTAATTCCTGAGTGCAGAGCCAGGAGTAACCCCTGAGCACAGCCGGGTGTGACACTAAAAGCAAAAAAAAAAAAAAGAAATAATACCAGCAAGAACTGAGCATTGAATATAGGCAAAAAAGATACACATGATAAAAGAAACTGTGAAATATAATAGAATGGTTGCTTTTGCTTTAAACCCCTAAGCATTGGTGTGAACCTTAGTATAGTAATTAATAAAAATGCTTCAGAAAGAAAAGGCCCGAGGAAGAGTTCAATAGACTGGAGTACGTGCTTGGCACACAGGAGGGCTGGGTTCAATCTCCAGCATCACATGGTTCACCAAGTACTGCCAAGGAGTGACTTGTGAGCAATGAGCAGTGCCTCTGAGCACTGATGGGAGAGGTCTCCACCCAAAAGGGGTGGAGGGGAGACCAAGACAGAGTAATATCTAGTAGCATGAGCCCCTTTTTATAGGAGAGCATAGAAATCCTACTCAGAAGAATATGAGGAATTTAGAGAACATCCTAGACAGAAACAAAGACCAAACTCAGGAGGGAAGGAAAGGTCCTGAAGGCCAAACAGAACGAAGGACTGTAAACAAAGGGAAGAACGAGGTTAGAAAGGTAGGCAGGTGGGGCCAGAGTGCTAACACAGCAGTGAGGGTGTTCACCTTGCACAGGCTGACCCTGGTTCAATCCCGGCATCCCATATGCTTCCCTCGAGTACTTCCAGGGGTAATTCCTGAGTACAGAGCCAGGAGTAACCCCTGAGCATTGCTGGTGTCACAAAGAAAAGAAAAGAAGAAAAAGAAAAGAAAAGAAAAGAAAAGAAAAGAAAAGAAAAGAAAAAAGAAAGAAAGAAAGAAAGAAAGAAAGAAAGAAAGAAAGAGAGAGAGAAGAGAGAGAAAGAAAGAAAGAAGAGAAAGGAAGGAAGGAAGAAAAAAGAAAGAAAGAAAGAGAAAGGAAGGAAGGAAGAAAAGAAAGAAATGAATGAAAGAAGGAAAGAAAGAGAGAGAGAAAGAAAGAAAAAGACAGGGAAAAAATTATACAAGTTCTTACACGCACTGATAAGGACTGTAGGTTTTATTTTTTTCAAGTGCAGGGGAAGACTGGAGATTGAAGCAGTAGTTTTCGAGGCTTTATTCATGCAGACCCGAGGCTGAAAGCACTCCTCTAAGAACTTCCTGCTGACCAACATGTTTGGTCCTGACCCTTCTCACCTTGACCTCTATGTTTTTATTTTTGTATTTATTTCCCATATAAGGAATTTCAATTTTGCATTGCCCAGAGACTCTAGCGCTGAATTTATTCTTGTTGATGAACGACTTGATAGAGCATGTGAAACCATGAAAGACACATCAAATGTTTGACTTAGTACCCAAATATGCACAGGGGAAAAAATACAACTGTGGTCTGCAGACCCAGTCCTTAGCCATGTGTGTAATGGGGTCTTTGCTGCAGACCCAATCCTTAACTATGTATCCGATGGGGTCTTTGGGTGAAGCCCTTCATCAGTCCAAGCTGTCTCAATAAATCTGCCCTGGTATCTGAGATTTCCAGTCTTTTTTCTGAGATTTGCATAGTTGTTGTGTTTTTGAACAGCATTTGCAATTCTAAAGTCATTTCCAGACGTTTCAAATCTGAGCGACGGGAGGAGGGAGCGGGGAGGGGATGAGTTGGGGCAGGGGGACCTGGTGGGGGACTGGTTCTTATCATAACTGTTTAGTTTCATTTACATTTTTCTCGGGTTTCTCAGGTCCAGGGCAGTGTTATTTGATGTTAAACACCTGCCTTTGCATAGGGAGCTGCCGCTGGTCCAGCCAAGTGCAGTGCTGGCATTTCTGCTCTAGAGAATTGTACAATAGGGCTAAAAGGTGGACACCCAAGAGTTCCATGTGGCATTCCATGTGGAATTCTGGCTCAAAAGCAGTTGTACATTCAAGGTCAGAGAGTTACTGGACTCTGCTTCTGCCTCCGCTCTGTGTGGTAAAAGCAACTTCTTCTTTGTATTCAAGTCATATTTGCTTTTGTTTCTTAGTCATTTTTATAGGTCTGAATTCACTCTTGGATGAGACATGAGCAAGAGAGGAGTGAAATCCAAGACTCTATTGCCCTATGCTGATTTTTTCAAGGGGGTCGTTGGCCATATTCCCACAGATCTACATCCAGATTGAAGGGTACATGGCTCAAATGTAGACAAAATACTTCCTAGGGAGGTATAATTCACAGCTCACTGTACAAACATAGGATCTGAAGCATGGCACTTCTGCCTTGCCTGTACAACACTGGTTCTGATGCAACAGGTCTGAAGTGGAGTCCAAGACTCTGCATGTCTAACAAGTGTCCATGTGGTAGCAATGCTCTGGTTCCAGACTACATGTGATATATATTAAGAGGCAAGTTGAAAATCCAGAATCTACAACCTATCCCAAAGCATGGTTCTCACACCAGCAGCACCTTGGATCTTGTTAAATAAAAATTCTTAACCTCCACTCCAGATCTACTGGTTCAGAAATTCTAGAGGTGATGCTCAGAACTGTGTATAATGGTCCTTCTATGGGATTCCAAGAGGCCCTGAAGTTGCAGAACCAAAGTACTATCAAGACTCAATCACTTGGGAAAAACTAAGAACACTGAGTCAATGTCTCCAAACTTTGATCTGATAATCAACAAATCTGGCATCACTTAGTTATCTGTATTTGGCACAAATCTGGAGTTTGGAGTCCAAATGTATTTAAAACTTATCATCTTCATCCACAGACAGCTTCCATACAAAAGTTTTATTTTTATTTTTTGCAGTTGAAAAGATAAATCATATTAACCTTTATTTAAAAATCATCTCAGCTCAATAACATGATATTTGGGTAAATCCAAAATCGTAGAAATCAGAAACTTGGTGCTGCCCAGAAATGGACACCAGGCCCAGGGATATTGGAGTTTTTCAAATCCTTTTATAAGGTTAGAAAGGAGTTTGATACTATATATACACACACACACTCTTCATATTCCTGAATCAACCAGATGCCATTGGGCTACATTGGCACGTGATAGAGTCCAATGGAAATGTTACTGGCACCCGCTCGAGCAAATCGATGAATAACGGGATTCAAGTGATCAAGTGATCAAGTGATACACACATATATACATACATATATATCTTTTAATGCATATTTTGCATTAATTTAACATATGCATGTGCATTTTAGTTTATATTTATTAATATACCATTGGTTTATAAAGTGAAGGAATTTCAGGTATGAAGCTTCATTTCTCTGTGTACATTCATCACTGTATCCACCTCTAGTCACATCTTTGTACAGTTCCAGTAGTCTTGTGATTATCCCTAAAAGAGAGGAAGACAGGGAATTCCATAATATCCTGGGTGGAAAAACAGTGGATTGAAAAATCCATTTCTTCCATTCAGATAGATGAGCTGCTCTGATTGGCAGGATCTGGAAGTTAGTGAAAGTCACACTGCCTTCCCAAGGTGGGCTGGAAAAACATCTCTGACCTCAGACCTGAGGTAAAATTTCCAAGACTTCCAGAAGGCTGTTAACTGTGTCACCTCTGGAAGTTCAAAAGGGAATGGATCCGGTCCAGGCCAAAGGATCCGCCCGTGGCTGCCTAAGAACCAGGTCTGGGCCTTCCATGCTGCCTCCGGTTTCAGCTTTCACAACAGGGAGCACTCTGCAATTTTCGTTGAAAGAGTAATCTTGGAGTAACTATAAACCCTTGACTAATACCCTCTAACTGGAACTCTCCTGGGGGCAAGACGACTGCAGCAATGCAATAATGGTGACTCAGGATATGTTGGCCTCCCATGGTCCTTTGCAGGTGAAGGCCTCAATGCCCTTGTAGATGACCTTGGTCACCCTGAAAACAACTTGTGAAATAGAGTCCATAGTAGTATCTCTACTTCTCAGAGGGCAAAAGGAGAGTCTGAATTGGCCTGTGCTCACTTCAGGCTCTTTACAAGGTTCAAGGTGCTCTATGAAAGACAGTGAGATTGGTTGCAAGGTCCCCAGAGTTAGTGGGAGGAAGGCGATCCAGAGAAGACGGGCTTTTATTGCAATGTCAGTGATGCTAGAGAGTGAGCTTTTGGAATGTTTGTTGTTGCTGTTTAGCTTCAGACTACCAATGGCTGCATCTCCATGTTTTGCTTCAGTTTTATTTGGGTCACTGCCAGTTTGAGGGGGAAAGCGGGGTAGGGGAGGTCATTGCTTTATCTCCCAAGTCCATCTTGTGAAGTTCTGCCTGAAGGTCAGTGGCTAAGCTGACACTTAACATTTTGATCCCAAGTTTCCTGGTTGTTCCCTTAACTCTGGCGTCTTTTTCCCCAGTACCACTTTTGTAATCCACATTTTTATTTATGCAACAATTGCGAACATTTCCCGAGGGGTCACTGAGGAGATTATCAAAAGTACCTCTGATTTCTTAAACTGATAAGTTCATATTTCTAACTTTTTTTCAGAATGGTGCAATTGCCTTTCTTGCTTCTTTTTTTTCTCCTTTGCTATTTTCAAATGTCACAGGCTTCCTGACATGCTTTGGCCATGGAAATGGAACATATTTTCTCATTAGGTTAATTAATGGCTCTGCTTGGGTGGCATAATTTGGTGTAAGTTTCCTTTTTAGAATTTTGTCATAACTAAAAAGGATCTTATTTTTGTTATGTTTTGTGGTGTCTTTAAATTTTTATGACTTCTACTTTGTTTAGTCTGTGTGTAATCCTTCTTTTGAAACCTAATGTCCTAGAAAATTTACAGTTTTCTCTCAAAACTGGCACTTCTTACTTTTTCACTGAGCTCCCCATTTCTTTGGTCCTCACGAGGACTTCATTTAAGTCCTTAAGGTGTAATTCGCAGCACAGGGAATTTATGATTACATTTGTCAAACTCAGCTCCCCAAGTGCAATATATTAAACCTGACAAGATGCTGTTCATTCAACTTTGAAATCCAGCCAGGTGTGAGGTAGTGTGCGAACCATCCAACTCGCAACAGCTGAAATGCTCCTGACTGCCCCCCCACTGGGGGAGGATTCCTTCCTTCACACTGCCAAGGCCACCTGGGTGGGGACTAAGAGGACCCAACACCATCCTTTGCCAATCCTGGCATGCCCTGTCTTGGCTGGTGTTCCCACAGCTCTGCAATGTCTCGTCTTTCCAAGAGTTTGCTCCTCAACTAAAGGAGCTCCTTCAAGGATCCTTCCTAAAAGGTCTCTTTGGGTCAGGCACCAGATGGACCTCGCAAGACAGCAGGGAACAAAATAAGACATTCCCTGGCCTCTCGGAGCTGCTCCTTCCAAGGATCTGGGACTCAACAAAGTCGAAGCTCTCGCTCTTATCCAACACCATATGAAACCAATGGCCTTGTCAGAATTAACAGCTTCTTCTGGGCTCCACAAATAAGGACCAATTTAAGGCTTCCCTGTCTGTTTGAGATGTGTCCATAGAGCTTGGTTAGGTGCTAAAAGAAATCTGCAAAAGGCACTGTCCAAGAACCAAACTCATTCTCTAAGAAGCCTTTGGCACTGGATTAGAAAGAATCTATCCATTGATAACCCATAAATGTATTGATAACCTGTAAATATATGTATATATATACATATATTTACAGGTTATATATATAACATATATTTACATAATATATATAACATATTTATGTAAATATATTTACAGGTATATATATATATTTACAGGCTTTCCATGTAAATATATGTATATATATATGGCAAGCCACAATGTTTAAGAGATGGGAGAGAGGGAGAGAGAGAGAATGAGGAGGAGGAGGAGAAATAGAAGGAGAAGAGGAGGAGGAGGAGGAGAAAGGAGAAGAAAGAAGAAGAAGGGAGAAGAGAAGAAGAAGAACAAGAAGAACAAGAACAAGAACAACAAGAAGAAGAACAAGAACAAGAACAAGAAGAACAACAACAACAACAAGTACAAGAAGAACAAGAAGGAGAAGAAGAAGAACAAGAACAAGACCTGCTATAGAAGCAGACAGAGGGAGGTGGGAGGGAATCTGGGGATGTTGGTGGGAAACGTGCACTGGTAGAGGGATGGTTGTTGCAACATTGTATGACTGAAACCCAATCATGACAACTTTGTAAATGTCTATATAATAAAAAAATAATAATTAAAAAAGCAAAAAAAAATAAAGCACTATTATATAAAAAAGAGTCTAGCCAGGTTGTTCTTCAACAGGGTCTCTAGACCTGATAGAAGATGCAGAGGAAATTCCTCTGTTAGGGCCGTGGGCCCTTCCTGCAGTCGTCTCTTTACCCATCTAAAATACTGCAGGCAAAAGGCAATGTGGCATTTTGGGTTGGATTGTGAGCCAAGAAAAGAACATCGGTGGGAAAGCATGGAAAACCAAACCTACACAAAGTTTGGAGCTTAGATAACAGCTGTGCACCAATCCCCGCATCTTAGCTGTGTCCAGAGAGCCACTGAAATGCAGATGTCAGCCTTAGGGTGGGGAAGAGGAAGCACAATTAGAGAATTCCAAAACTGCACTGACTTAAGATTTCATTCAGGGAATGCTTGTCCAGATGGGGAGAAGGCTCAAAGGACAGTGCGTGCGCTTCACCAGTGGGGTGCAGTTTTTATCCTTAGACTGGAAGTGACTCCCCAAAACTGAACTGGTAGTTCCTCCTGAGCACTGCAAGATGTAGCTAAAAAAAAAAAAGACCACCAGAAAGTGAGTTGATTGATACAAGATAGTTAAACTGAAGATGGTAAAAATAAATTGATAAGTAGGAGAACACAGTTCCAAACACAACCTGCATATATGTCTTGAAACCAAAGAGAAATATTTAAAAAAAATCAAAGCCAGAATCTGATCTTCTTAGGCCCAGGGGTATGACTCAGTGGCAAAGTCACTTACAAGCATGAGGTTTCAAGTCCAATACTCACATTGTGAAGTGTAACCCACAGAAACTGCCATCCGCAATCCCTGGGCCACAACAAAATGGGCAACCTGTAGTGGACCACAACCAAGTGTGTGTGAGCACAACCTGTAGTGGACCACAACCAAGCGTGTGTGAGCACAACCTGTAGTGGACCACAACCAAGCGTGTGTGAGCACAACCTGTAGTGGACCACAACCAGCGTGTGTGAGCACAACCTGTAGTGGACCACAACCAAGTGTGTGTGAGCACAACCTGTAGTGGACCACAACCAAGCGTGTGTGAGCCACCTGTAGTGGACCACAACCAAGTGTGTGTGAGCACAACCTGTAGTGGACCACAACCAAGCGTGTGTGAGCACAACCTGTAGTGGACCACAACCAAGTGTGTGAGCACAACCTGTAGTGGACCACAACCAAGCGTGTGTGAGCACAACCTGTAGTGGACCACAACCAAGCGTGTGTGAGCGACAACCTGTAGTGGACCACAACCAAGCGTGGTGTGAGCACAACCTGTAGTGGACCACAACCAAGTGTGTGAGCACAACCTGTAGTGGACCACAACCAAGTGTGTGTGAGGCACAACCTGTAGTGGACCACAACCAAGTGTGTGTGAGCACAACCTGTAGTGGACCACAACCAAGCGTGTGTGAGCACAACCTGTAGTGGACCACAACCAAGCGTGTGTGAGCACAACCTGTAGTGGACCACAACCAAGTGTGTGTGAGCACAACCTGTAGTGGACCACAACCAAGTGTGTGTGAGCACAACCTGTAGTGGGACCACAACCAAGGTGTGTGTGAGCACAACCTGTAGTGGACCACAACCAAGTGTGTGTGAGCACAACCTGTAGTGGACCACAACCAAGTGTGTGTGAGCACACAACCTGTAGTGGACCACAACCAAGTGTGTGTGAGCACAACCTGTAGTGGACCACAACCAAGTGTGTGTGAGCACAACCTGTAGTGGACCACAACCAAGTGTGTGTGGAGCACAACCTGTAGTGGACCACAACCAAGTGTGTGGTGAGCACAACCTGCAGTGGACCACAACCAAGTGTGTGTGAGCACACAACCTGTAGTGGACCACAACCAAGTGTGTGTGAGCACAACCTGTAGTGGACCACAACCAAGTGTGTGTGAGTACAACTGAGTTTGCCAATCCCCTCCCATCACGACAGCAAAAAAGCGGAGAGGGAAGAAGAGGGAAACCTGGTATTTCTAGTAAATACAGAATTTTCGTTGCCCGGTCACCCCCAGGACACTTACAGTTTGCTCCGCATGGTTCTAAGCTCTCATTTAAAGTTACTGTAAAACAAACCTATTTGTGGAAGAATTCTATGCACCATGAATCACTATCACTATCACTATCAATGTCTTCCCGTTCATCATCTATTTGCTAGAGCGGGCCCCAGTAACATCTCCATATGACCTGTCTCATGCTAGGAGAGCCCAAAGGCATCCGCTTGCTCCAGGAACATAAAGAGCCTCAAACCATTATATTAGGTCACGGGAATGACCTAATATAAATGTTACTGGTATTTGGCATATCAAATACTACACGAGCAGCTTGCCAGGCTGCCATGAATCAAGACACTTATTTTATTTTTTGCTTCATTGTATATTAGTTGGGGGTCCCTCCCAAAGAGTGCTCGTCCCTCAGGGTCACTGCCAATGATTCTCAGTCAACTGGACCAGAATGATGGTTCCTGGGAGTTTGTGTGGTGCAGGAATCAAATTCTATCCCTGACCTAGCTCCCCATTGACCTCTCAGCTTTTTAGTTATACTGAATTTAGAAAACTCATTCTTTCCATCATGCCACCTATACACACACACACACACACACACACACACACACACATACACACAGGTTGTGTAGACATTTCTTCCTTGTTACTATACCATGGCATTCAGATTGAATCTAGTCCTGGCTTAGATTTCATTCAAGAAGACATGATTGGGGCGGAGTGATAGCCCAGCAGGTAGGGCGTTTGCCTTACATGCGGCCGGCCTATGCTGGCCTGGGTTCGATCCCTGGTATCCCATATGGTCCCCCCGAGCACCGCCAGGAGTAATTCCTGAGCAAAGAGCCAGGAGTAAACCCTGAGCATAGCCAGGAGTGACCCAAAAAGCAAAAAAAAAAAAAAAAAAAAAGAGCATGATTTAGGCATCCAATCTGGTGATTCTTGTTTGAACAAGCATTGTTTCATGATGGGGCAGCTGCCCGATGAGATTGGCTCAAGTAGACTTTCCGTTCCTGAGAGGCAGCTGTGAACAGCCCTAGGCTTTTAGCTCCCTGTATGTCTAAAGAGATGATGCTTAGCAAACCAAGTGTCAACCTCTGAACCAACGGGATGCTTCAGCCAGGAATTTGCTCAAAGAACAGAATTAGTCATTCAAATTCCAGTATAAAGAGGCAAAGGTATCCCCATGGTACAGAGGAGGATGTGGAGGAGGAATCAGAATTAGTATATTTGGTTGGGAGGAAAGTTACGGATCATCTAATACAATTTCATCTTCGTAAAGATGAGAAACACTTAAGTTTGTGGCTCTTGCCTCATTCAGAGCATTGATCTCTAATCACATTCCTCAATGGCCCCCACCTTGGTCTAATCATCTCACTTTCCCCCTCCCTCCAGGCCCAACAATCTGGAGCCTGACTTTGTGGGTTTTAATAGGCACACACGGAAAGTTTGCTCTGTGTTTCATGTTTTCTGAACTGACATGCAATAACGTGTGCAAACAAGACTTCTCTAAAGAAGTGCACCCACCACCCATACACACAGACATACCACTTTTGATGGGTGCTGCTGTTGTCAACAATATCTATGCTGGACTTGGAGAGAGGCACCAAGCGGTAGGTTCTAGAACACTCCAGTTCTAGCCTGAAGGAAAAGCCAGTTGTGCTTTTCCACAGAGTCCCCTGCTCTCTCTGAGAAGTTGCTTTTAAAATCCCTTTCCCTGTTTTGGATTTTCACTTGCTATTTTGTTTTTTAACACCAATAGGCCGACAAGAAGGACTCACTGCAAGAACAGACGCCAGGTTTCTAGAAAGGCTCAGCAAATAGGAAGTTAAACCACATCACACCCACCAGCTGCCAAAAAGTAATAAACCCAGCCAGCCTCCGCGTCCTCTTGACTTCGTCAGCAACTAAGGCTGCTTGCCCATTCTACCCTTCCGAGCAAAGGAGGCAAGGTGCCAGGCAGAGAGGGCCAAGCCCAGGCAACCATGGGGGAAAATAACACCTTCAAACTCAAGGCAGAAAGGCAGAAAACTCCCTGCCCTTCCACGCTGCAAACATGCATCCTGTGTGCTGGGCAGCGTGTACTGCTCTTGGAACACGGAACCAAACAGGATAGCGAGAAGACTGTGGCCAAAGACGGGTTATTCACTCTTAATTCGGAGTGGCAGTGCCTGAAAAATGTCACCCTGACTTTACTTCACACAGTGCTCAAAACAAATGTGTGCAAGAGGGCAACGATCCTTGAGTCAATGCTTATGAATTGGTAGAATAAACAACCAACTAAGACCTAGTAATTCCACTCTTCACCTCCACACAGCTCGGAAAGTGCTGTGGGAATTTCCATCTTGTGGCCATTTTTTGGTTCTTTCCCTTACACTATCTTGACCCCAATACCCCTGTTTCTCTCTTTCCAGTCCATCAGGGGGGGCTTTGAAAATGGGTGAACAATTTCACTGCAAGGCAGGTACTCTACCATAGGCCCACTTTAGTCTCTAATTCTGTTCACATGCAGGTTCTGCCATAAATTGTGGGAGGAAGGCATGAGTTTGCTGTGAGCCACACTATCAGAAAGTAAGTTCTGTGTGTCATCTAATATTCTAATGCTTAGAGAGTTCTCGACAGCCCATCTCACAAAGGGAGATATGAAGGCACTTGCCCAGAATCATTTCTGGGCAAGCCGGGCTGCAACAGAAATTGAAACCCAATGTGTCTCATTCTCCAAACCCACCCGCAGCCTGCACTGCACTTCCCCTCTTAGAAACCATGAGCCTAAGCTGAATCCAAGTGAACTTTTCCTTCTTGAGGAAGAAGGGTACTGAGTATTGAGTCCTGGGTGCTGAGAAGAATAAGGATCATATTTTGCTCTTCTGTAAACTGTCAGGTTCAAATATGTGTTTTGGTGAGTACACACACAAATTCTAAATAGAGGGGGAAAGACTGGAGCGCCCAGGAGAGGCAGGGGGTCAAATACCCACCACCCAAGGCTCCGGCATTAGTACCCATCCCCACCACTACAGCCACGCCAATGGCTCAAATCCACCGCCTCAAGAATACTCTCTGCAGAGACAACAATCTCCGAATAATTTCAGGTCCCAGGGCCCAGCTGAGAACTCTGGTGCCTTATTTTGTATTCGGAGTGGGTACCCTCTCTCCCCCAGCTCCATACTTCCTGAAGCCCCCACAGCCCCTCCCACCACCCACATCTGCTGCCTTCTCAACTCTGACCCACCCAGAGCAAAGATCTGGCGGTGTTTGCCGTGTGACATCTCCTGAAGCAACAAAGAAGCTTAATAAATTATTAGACAAGGACTTAGCAACCCTGCAATCAGATATAACAACATTTACCTAAATTAAGTTTTTTAGATCTCTTGATCTATTGCAACTTTGTTAGCTAATCAATTTAATCCAAGAATTGTATCAACAGTTGCCGCTTTTTTTCTACATTAAACGATTTTTTAAATAGTGGAGAAACGAGTGTTTTTTTTCTTATAAATGCAAAAGCCAGCGGATCCGTCCCCACAAGACATGCGACATTCCAGCCCAGAAGTCACCCAAGGGGTCCCATGGCAGGCTGAGACTTCACACAGATTATCTTTTCTAATAGGTACCTCCCGCTACCTCAGGTTCAGCCCACAAAGTGCCCAGGAGTCAATGAAGCAGGCAGGGGAAGCAAGGGGGCAGGAGTTTGTCCAAGGCCCACCTGCAGTGAGTCAGAGTCACCAAGCAAAGAACCTAAAACCCACATGGGCCTAGTAGTGTGGCTTTCAGTGATGAGAGAGGAGGCCCTGCCAATTGCTTAGAATTCAACTACTCAAACATCCTCTCCTTTCCTACCACACACACACACACACACACACACACACACACACACACACACACACACACCCACCCTTCTATTTGTTTCACTGCAGTCTTTTCTATGACAGACAGGGCCACTGGGGCACAGTGGAAGGAGGGCTTTCAGTTGTTCACCAAGGGATTAGAAGGGCTCAGATTTCAGTTCACCTCTGTCCCACCCATCTATCCGCCTACTCCTTACACCTTTAGCTGTCTCCTTGGGTGGTGTTTATGTAAATACAGGCACCTGTCTGCAGAAGGCGCTCACTCACAGGAGCACAGGACACAACGGATGATGCGTTTGGGGAATTTCTGTGCCTGAGCGTTCCCAACAGCTGTATCTGCTCTCCGTAGACTTTTGTGAGGTTTTGTGTTGCAGGAGTGGGAAAGAGAGAAACAGGTTCCTTGACTTTGTATTGGAAACACATCTGCAAACCTGTCACATTCTACAGCAAGTGAACCAAAGGTAAACATTTAATCGGACTTGGCACACAGCCCCTTCTCCGTTAAGGAAGGTTAAAACATGTTGGTTAAATGAAAAGCTTGGCTGAAACTAAATTCTTCTCCAAACACAAAAGAAGGTTGCAATTTCAAGCATTTTCCTTCTTGGATTTAATCATGAATATTAAGCATTGGTACCCAAGTGCCAGAGTAACAGACTCAAGTAAAGACCACCCATCAACCTAATTCCAAAGGCTTAGTTCATGTAACTTAAGCTCTAGTTATCTGAAAGTAGGCAATGCTAGTCACAACTGCCCATAACAAAAGCCAAAGGAGTTTATGGCAATTTGACCTTTTCATTTTTCACCGGGTTATTTTCAGATAGCTAGGGAAATATTTTCCATTTCTATTTTATGACATGATTTCAAAAGCATCTTGTCTAATTTCAGAATTAGCCAAGATCACTCCAAATGCCACTCACATTGGATCATGACCCCAAAAGGTCACAGTTCAGTGATGGCATCTAAGCAAAACACAATTGGAGTCCAATAATTCACAAGATCCTAATTAATAGTAGTTACAAATGACTTTCTCTTACGTTGACAATATTTCATCGGGTCCTAACAGTACTCTTTCTTTCTTTGACTACACTACTATTGAGTTCAGGCCCAAACACTCCACCCTTCTCCCACCAGCTCTATCTTACTCCTGTGCCATTTTAGATGGAAGAAAAAATTCAATCCTTTGTCATTTCAAAGTCCAGAGCAATGCTCTTCTTTCTTCCTGAAAACAAGAAACCACAGATATTTCAGTCAAAGATCTGTGATTAAAATCAAATGATTTTTTTTTCATCTGCAATTGAGACACAGTGCCAAAAGCAAAAACACATTCTCAATGCATTGTTTGCCTGGAAAAATAAACTGCGTTACTGGGAGGAATGTAGAGCGAAGTAATCATAGAAACCCAGGGGCAGAATCCAGTTAAACTCCTTGACCTGAATCACACGTTGACAACTCTAGCTTGACTGTTCCAAGAGAGCTCTCTGGGACACATCTGCAACCTGCTTAAAAGTCCTGCCACCTAGTGGGGAGAACTAAATAAATGAGGCTTCAGGTAGCCTCCAGATGGAGAAAGCGTGACAAACAGCTCTACAAAGATTGCCCAGAAAAATCAGTGAGTTAGCTTTAGACCCTAATTTTTATGCAGTGTTCAGGTTCTTCAAAATGGTAATTTTTCTCTTCCCGGTCCAAATATATCATATTCAAAATAGGAAAGACTTAGATTTTCAACCCTTGGGACCATGGATAGAATCTACAAATTCATCTTGATCACCATTCTATGAGTCTACATTTTCAAAATGGATTGCATAAAATTAAGAAATAAGCCAGATCCATTCCAGATTTCCTTGTGAGGGGCACCCCTCTAGGTACTTAATCCTCCAAAATCACCACAGGAGGACAGACTCCTTATAGCACAGATTTCTTTAGTTGGAAGAAGAGAATATCCTGCCTGAACAGGAAGGTAGATTATTAGTGGTTGGACCTCACAGATAGCCACTAAGTTTCTGAGAAAACTTCCTGATGAGTCATACTGAGAAGGAACCCTTCAGAAAAGCTTTGAGCAAAGTACTATTCTTGAGCAAGAACTACAAAGCACGTTTGGACCCAGTGGTATCAACAGATGTGTTATGACAGCAATCAGTGACTTGAAGAACTTGCCTTCCTGCTTACCTGGACAAGGAAATAAAAGAATTTGAAGAAGAAACAGTGTGGGGGGAACGGTAGGGGGCGCACTGCATGGAGCATAGGGATTTGCGTCTATGACGCAAGGCCACCAAACATACATTTCCCAGTGCCAAGGCCTATTTCAGCGTCTTTGTCAACCATTAGATGCAACTGCCTACTAGTTCTTTCTCAAAGTCCAGGGCTATTCAGGGAGAAACAACATTTACTTAACAACATTTACTTCTGAGGAGAAAATTATTATTTCAGACCCCATTCGTTATATCTGCAAGTTCATCTCCTATCTTGGCGTAAGTGAGCTATTGCAAACAAGTATAGGTAAAGGATCTACCAGCTAACTGCTTGTGAGTTTTTAATGAATTTGTATAAAACACTTTGAAAGGAGTTATGAAAGACAATCCTATCTCTCAATATTTAAGAATTACACTCAGTGTCTTTATCCAAATGTTCCAGCATTTTCTCAGTTGTTTTTTAAACAAATACCATTGTTTACAGCCTCAGATTTTATTTCCCAGAGCATTTATTTCATAATTTAAGACTTAAGTGCTTTTCATAATTTAATTATTAGTATTGCTACATTCAGGAGGGGTTTTTCCATTGCTCTTACAGAAAAGAATGCTTTTCTTCAGTTTTAAAGACAAAAGAACCTTTAAAACAGCTTCAGAATAAAGAGCTAGAATATTTAAAAAGAATGCAAGATACGTTTTCTAAGAAGGAGCAAGGGTCATCTCATCACTCACTTCTGACGACTTTCATAGACACACATAGGATTCTATGGGATTCTTCCCAAAAGAAATACAGGAGAAACCAATAACAAATGAACATCAGAGGTGGAATCCACAGATGCAACTCTCGGCAATAATGGCTTAAATAGAAAAAAACTCCTTGCCCTTCAAGAGCGACAACTCTGAGAAATGGACATTCCCAGGCACCGCAGCTAAACTGGACCCAGTTACCTGCGCTACAAACCTGCTTTTTTTTTTTTTTAGCTTTTTCCTTTTGTGCCACACCCCGCAGTGCTCGGGGCTTACCCCTGCTGGCACTCAAGGATCAGGCTTGGGAACCCATACGGGCACTGGGCTAGCACGAGGCAAGTTCCTTCCCCATGGTCTATGTCTCCCATTCCTCCAAGCTTTCAAGCCCCAATCTTTTTATCTCACATCTCCACTCCTCTGTCAAACTTCTTGGAGTCTTTTCTGACTCACTGACACGCTTTCCCAATGCTTGTCTTTGGGACTGATGCTGCAGGAACACAAACAAAACCAACTCGTGGATTCTGGTCAGTCAATTCACACTGTTGTCTGTTCCTGTTAGGTGAAAATTTATAGGGGGTTATTTATTATAAACTCTTCAGGTTTTTTTTTTTGCAACACTTGATAGCTGTGTACTGCGCCACTTCAATTTGGAGAAGACAGTTTTGTAAAAAATATTTTTAAGGTATCATGGTTTACAAAAAGTTACTCATAATAGTTTCAGGCAAACAATATTCCAGCACCAATCCCACCACCATCACGACCTTCCCTCCACCAAATTCCCAGATTCCCTCCCAGCCTGCCTCCTTGGCAGGCAAGTTTTTAAATGTACTATGATAGTTTAGGTCTCCTACTTGCGTGCTATTTACTGGCTCTGTGCTTCATATATAGACACAGAGCACACCTCTCCACCACCCCGTGCTAGCGGCCCCTGGACTCGACTGCTGTTGTGTTCTTACTTCCCCATTAATTTATTCCCTTCCTGGTGAGAAGACAGTACTTATCCAGAAAAACACACACACACACACACACACACACACACACTGACACATGCATTAATGAGTATGTCTATTTCCTAGGGCTTCCATAACAAAGTACCGTAAACCGAGTGGCTGGATCAAGGGACGTTTGCTATCCACTTAGAGGAAGCTGAATGGTCATGCTCGAGATCTTGGCAGGGTTGCTTCTTCCCAAGACTCCCTTCTTGGCTTCCAGGTGACCCTTTTTCTACCGTATCTCCTTCTCTCTCTGTATGTGTCCAAATATCATTTTCATCATTATCAAAATCCCACTCACAGCTTCCACTACTCAAATCTTTAAGAGCCACAACCCCAATCCCGACATAGTCTGTGGCACTGGAGGGTTAGGACTTCAATATCTTCATTTGGGTGGTGGGAGTCTTGTGTATTGTGTGATCTGATCTTTAGACATAAAGTGCCTTCAAACAGATTTCTGTTCTATCTTCCTCGCCAAAGTGTAGTATAATGTGGACAATGAAATAGGGTCTGTATTTTGCCTTTAAGCTTCAGCATGACAAAATGAGCCAAATTTCCTCTCCCTCAAAAATGAAAGGGGAGTTGGGGGTTGGAGCGATAGCACACAGCCGACTCAGGTTCGATCCCTGGTATCCCATATGGTCCCCGTAATTCCTGAGTGCAGACCCAGAAGAAATCCCAGAGCATTGCTGGGTATGACCAAAAAGGAAAAAAAACAAAGGGGGGGGAGATATTGAAGACAGAGCCAAGCCAAAATACTGTAGTGGGAAGACATCGATCAGCTGGCTGAGGAACATGGTCAGATTCTTTTTTTTTTTTTTTTGCTTTTTTGGGTCACACCCGGCAATGCTCAGGGTCTACTCCTGGCTCTGCACTCAGGAATTAATCCTGGCGGTGCTCGGGGGACCATATGGGATGCCAAGGATCGAACCCGGGCGAGCATGGGCTGGCCGCGCAAGGCAAATGCCCTACCCACTGGGCTATCGCTCCGGCCCCCATGGTCAGATTCTTGACCACTAGCTCCTCTCACCGTCCCCGCAGTGACCAGTGTTCCGACCTGGGACTGAGTCTCCACACGAAACATCAGCCTGCGGCAGCTCTGTCATGCTCCACCCATCACCACGAAACGTTTGATATGAAAAATCACTTTGTATCTTAAGATGGATTGTAAATTCCTTCCGCCATGACAAATGAGGGCAATGAGGACAAGGCTAGGCTTTCCTCATCTTGTTGATGGAGAAGGAAAATTATGATTGACTCTGCATAATTGGAGAGTGTGGTGAGAGTGTGATTTATGACCAGTGCGCTGAGGTGGCTGTAATTCAGTGTTAGGTCATAAATTCATCAAGAAAAAGGCTCTCATAGGCCACATCACAAGCCAATGTCATCAGAGCAGATTAGTGATACCGTGAGCCAAGCCTGGAGACAACGTTTCATTGAGGAAATGGGTGGGATGGGAAGGCGTTAAATGCACAGATCAAAGCGGGCGTGAAATGTGCTTATTTCTGTCTCCCAAGACCATCTCTGCTCAGCTCTGCCCGGCAGTGGTATCTTTCCTTGCCCAATTACTGGAAATTCTGGCTCTTCTGGCTCTTTTCCTGCACATACTTCAGGGCCGAGAGAAGACGCCGAAACACAGATAGAGATTTCTGGGTCAGGAAACCACACCAAGCTTGTTTGCTTCCTGGTGCATGTCACTAGACCTGGGTCTTTTTTATTTTTTTCCTCTTCCAATGGAACTTTCTCTAGCCACCTCATCTTTCCAGCTCTGTGACAATCTGGGACCTGTTTTCTCTTCCCAGATGCACTTTCAGTTGGTGCCTTTTTTTCAATCAGCTTCCAGATGTCGCTGCTCATTCGTCTGGCTTCCAGCACATTTTATCCTTTCCTGAACCTCTGCAACTTCCCTTCCACGCCACCTCCAGCCAGAAAGTGCCAGAAACCCACAGCGACCACACTGACTCTCACGGACTCTTTCATGACTCTGCTGAGTGTGCCCATGTCTAAAGGCGAAAGGGAAGAGGGGTCTGCACGAGAAGCCCCTTGGGGAGGGAGTTCCCAGCTGATAGCCAGATGCTGCTGAGGTCGGGCGACTATTGGGAAAAAAGTCTCCACAGAGAGGAAGAACGTTCACTGCAGCCCTCAAACCCAAACCACAGTTTGTTTTAGAACTTTAAAAAAAAAATAATTTCTTTGTGCAAATATCAAATCAGTAATCCAGAAATGTTTTTTTATATTATTGTTGAACAATGTAAAAATTGTAAAGAGAACTTGGCTTTCTGCAATACTTCCAGTATTTGGCACAATTTGGAAATGAGCTCCTGCACAGAAATTAATCTTCTAGGCCAATAAGCCATGTATTGAAGCCGCCCCCACCCGCCTGATTGTTGAAAATCTTAACCATATTTACATAAATCTTTGTAGGATTGATTCCATCCTAGCGTGTACAGATCACAAGCTAATGTTTTCCTAATGATGCAGGGGAAACGAGTGATTACTCTCAGCCGCCATGACTCAGGTTCGTAAGAGGTTATTTACTTTCCTTTGTAGCAGAGTTTCTCAGCCTCATCCTTATTGACATCAGGGGGGAAGGGAGGGCTGGTCATTAGGAATGAAATAAAGCGGGGGCCGGAGCGATATAAGGCATTTGCCTTGCATGCGGCTGACCTGGGTTCAATCCTCGGCATCCCATATGGTCCACCGAGCACCTCCAGGAGTAATTCCTGAGTGCAGAGCCAGGAGTAGCCCTGAGCATTGCCGAGTGTTACTCAAAAACAAAAGAAAAAAAAAAAAAAAAGGAATGAAATAATCCTTAACTGTGGAATTGGTCTGGGCATTACAGTGGCTTCACTTTATCTCTCTGATTTTACCCGTAGCTACCAGAGCACCACTTCCTCCATAGGAACAACCAGTAGTGTCTTAAGGTCAAACATGCACATCACATTCTCACATTCCTCATCAAAGTATGGGAGGCATCAGAGCAACAAAAAAGAAGGGGGTGGGACACAGAACCAGCTGCTGCAACCAGGGTTGATCACTAACTACCACCCTCTGTGGTTCTTGAGCCCAGCAGAGTAAACCCTATGCAGCCAGGAGTAACCTCTGAGCACACAGGTGTGGCCCCCAAACAAGACAAAACAAAAATAGAAAAAGAAAAACAGATGTAACAGGTGGAAGAAAAGGAAGAATAAATTTTCCCCTCCTTTGCAAAAAGATGCAGCCACACACAGAAAATCCAATGTAATCTTCAAATTATCAGAATAAATGAACAAAAAATGTCATGAATGACAAAACATATATAGAAAATGATTTCTGTGACAAAACAAAAACTAGAAAGCCATATTATAACTACATAGAAAACCCACTCTCCTTAAAATTTAGTTGACTAGAAATCAACCAGATGAAAGATGTGTATGAACATTACACTGTCTGTCTTCCTGTTGTTCATCGATTAGCTTGAGCGGGCACCAGTAACATCTCCATATGTCCTGTCACAAGCAAGTGTAGCCCAAGGGCATCTGCTTGCTCCAGGGACAGCAAGAGCCTCAAACCATGCTTCAGCTCATGGAATTGAGGTACATAATTGTTACTAGTTTTTGCATAAGAAATAAAACACGGATAGTTTGCCAGGCTCTGCTATGTAGGTGGTATACTCTCAGGAGTAACCCCTGAGCATTGCCGGGTGTGACCCTAAAAAGAAAAATAAATAAATAAATAAATAAATAAATAAATAAATAAATAAAGTATTTTGTGGGGCTGAAGTGATAGTACAGCTGAGACGGCATTGCCTTATACGAGGTGGACCTAGCTTGATCTGGCATCCCATAAGGTCCCCCAAGCACCGCCAGGAGCAATCCTGAGTGCAGTGCAGAGCCAGGAGTGCAGTGCGTCGCTGGGTGTGACCAAAAGGGGGGAAAAGCATCTTGTGAATTTGCTAAGCTGCAGTATACATAGTTAGCATCAAGATTTCTCTCTGGCACGGGGCAACTGCACAGCAGGCCGGGCATTTATTTGCCTTGCACATGGCCCACCTGGGTTCGCTCCTTGGCCTCCTTATGGTCCCCCAAGCATCACCAGGACTAATTAGCAGCCCTAAACATTTGGGTCGCCACCTTGAAATTCTTTGGGAATTACAGACTCTTAACTCCAAGAACCAAAATGCTAATGTGCACCATCATGTCACTATCTGGATCTGAATTCACTTCAGCACCTCAGTATCACAGGTGGCTGAGAGCCACAGATCAGAGCAGATAAAGAACACTGCTAGGGCCCAAGAGGCAGTACATGAGTATGGCGCCGGCCTTGCAACCCTGCCTTGATGCTGGCTCTGCACAGGGTTCCACAAATCCCTTCAGTTCCACAAATCCCTTTGTGTGGGCCAGAGCAACAGCACAGCAGGGGAGGGGGCCTGGAGCGAGAGTCCAGCGAGTAGGGCGTTTGCCTTGCACACGGCCACCCTGAATTCGATCTCCAGCATCCCATGTGGTCGGTCCCCTGAGCACCGCCAGCAGTAACCCCTGAGCATTGCCGGGTGTGACCCAAAAAGCCACAAAAATAAAATACAAAAAAAAAAAAAAAAAAAAAAAAAAAAAAAAAGGGGCCGGAGCGATAGCCCAGCGGGTAGGGCGTTTGCCTTGCACGCCGCCGGCCTGTGCCGGCCCAGGTTCGATCCCTGGCATCCCATATGGTCCCCCGAGCACCGCCAGGAGTAGTTCCTGAGTGCAGAGCCAGGAGAAACCCCTGAGCATCGCCGGGTGTGACCCAAAAAAGCAAAAAAAAAAAAAAAAAAAAAACCCAGTCTAAACGAATGATAGATGTAGAAACTATAAAATTTTCTTGAAGAAATAATAGTAGAAATTATCTGAGAACTTGGATTAGGTAAAAAAATTTTTATTTTGTTTTGAGCTTGGGGCTACCTCCAACTGTGCTCGGTGCTTAGCTCAGGGATCACTGTTGAGCTCAGGAATCACTCCTGGAAGTTCTCAGGGAATCATATGAAGGTGACAGGGATCGAATCAGGGGGCCAGCTGTTTGCAAGGCAAAACATTAAGCTCTGTATAATCTCTCCAGCTACAACGTAATGGTTTTTTATATATGACACAAAAACGTGATCCATAAATGAATTGATCATTTGACTTCATTACAGCTTAAAACTTCCGCTCTTCAGAAAGACACAGAAAATGAAAAAAAAACAAGGCAGAGACTGGGATTAAATATTTACAAAACATAACTAAGAATGAATTTGAATCCAGACTAAAGAATTCTCAAAATTCAATTATAGGAAAACAAGCAACACAACAATCACTAACAAGTCAGTAAAACATGGGAATAAGCCACACATCAAAGAAGAGTCCAGAAGAAAATAAGCATATGAAATGATGCTTGATATTATAGTCATTAATTTGGTAAATGTAGAGTGAAACTAAAATAATATGACATCAAACATTTAATCAAAGAGTGAAAGAAAGAAGGCTTCATATTGATTTTTTGGCAAAGATGTGAAAAAGTGGGAATCTTGTATATTGTTGCAGGGTATGCAAAATGATATAAACACATTGAAAAGAGTTTGGCAGTTTCTTAATTGGCTAAACATACATCTATCACATAAACGAGACTTTATATTCTTATTTACTCTGTGGAAATGAAAGCATATGCCTATAGAAAAATGTGTACAGAACTGTTCATAGCAGCCCCATCTCTAATAACCCAAACCAGGAAATGGCCTCAGACAACAATCAACATCTACACAAACTATACTGCATTAATACGAACAATTACTATTTAGCAGTTTACAAAAACTCTTGATACACATTGCAACATGGATAAACTTGTGAAAGTTACACCAAAAAAAGAGAAGAGAATGGACTGTACTGTTGCATTTATATGAGTTGCTGAAGAATTAACACTAATTTGAGGCCAGAGGGTTAGTACAGGAGGTAAAGCATTTGCCTTGCTGCAGCTGACCCTGCTTGGAATCCCCAGCGCCACAAATGGTTCCCGGAGCCCTGCCTGGAGTGATCTCTGAGCACAGAGCCAGGCAAAAGCCCTTGAGCACTGCCCAAAACAAAAACAAAACCAAAAAATGAACTAAAAGGGACAGAAACAGACCAGAGGTTGAGAGAAAGATGAAGGGGCAGTAAGAAGGATGAATGAAGCCCAGGGGAGGCACAGGTAAGGGGTGACTTTATTATTTGACTATGTAGATGGTTTCTTAGGTATATACATATGTCAAATTAATATGATGACCCATTTGGAAGGCTGGAAACAAAGTAGAGAGGGTACGGCACTTGCCTTGCACATAGCTGATCCATGTTCAATCTCAGGCACAACACAGTCCCCAGGAGCACAGCTTGGAGTCATCGTAGTGCGTAGGACCAGGTGTAAACCCTGAGCACAACTGGCTTTAGCCCACCCACCTGCCAAATGACCTACTTTCAAAGTATAGGTTTGGAAAAGAACAACCCTATCAATGGAATCATTTTCAACTGAACAAAATGAAAGAAGTGCTAAATTGGAAAGCATGACGAAAGAATGGTAACACATAGAAAATACAACAAGTCGGACAGCAGCTCGGGCATTTCCCTTACACGTGGCCGTTCTGGGATTGATACCCTATGCTCCTCGGAGCACCACCAGGAGAAATTCTTAAATGCAGAGCCAGTAGTTAGCCCTGAGCATGGTCAGCTGTGACCCCCAAACAAAAATCAACAAATAAATAAATAAGGAATCGAAAGAGCAATGCTTGGAATATCACGCCTCACTCAAGTGAGAGAAGGAATCCGGAGTTCTGACCTCCGGATTCAGCACAATCGACCATATCCACACAATAACCAAGCTCATCGAGGTTTGTGGGGAGTACAAGATGCCGCTCTGTCTCACATTCATTGATTTACAGAAAGCCTTTGATTCTGTGGAGACTGAAGCAGTCATCAAGCCCTAGTCAAACAGGGTGTTCAAACCCAATACATCAAGATCCTTCCTGAGCTGTATTACGGATTCACCACCAGGATCTCACCATTCTACAAAGAAGTGATCATTAATGTCAAAAGAGGGGTTTGACAGGGTGTTACCATTTCACCATAACTCTTCAGCGCCACCCTCAAGAACATCATGCGGCACTTAGAATGGGAAGGAATGGGAGTGAAGATAGATGGTCGGCAACTACACCACCTCCCGCTTTGCTGATGACATCGTTCTAATAACACCAAACATTAGCCAAGTGGCACAAATGCTGGCTGACTTCGACCGAGAATGTGGAAAGATAGGTCTACAGCTGAATCTAAAGAAAACTATGTTCATGAAGAATGAACTAGTTCCAGAGGCCCCATTCACTCTCAATGGAACAAACATCTCTAAATGCAGCAGTTATGTGTACCTAGGTCGAGAAAGCAACATGATGAATGACCTAAAACCTGAGCTGCGCAGGAGGAAGAGAGCGGCATGGAATGCCTTCAAAGGCATCGAAGAAACAGCTAAAGGACAAAGAACCTCCGGCTCCGGGCACATCTCTTTGACTCCACTGTTCTCCCTGCATTAACATATGCCTCAGAGACCTGGGCCCTATGAAAGCAGGATGAGCATGCTATTCGGGTCTCCCAGAGAGGAATCGAAAGAGCTATGCTTGGAATATCATGCCTCACTCAAGTGAGAGAAGGAATCCCGAGTTCTGACCTCTGTCGCTATTCCAGAATCAGGGACGCCGTCTCGTTTGCCAAGGTATCGAAAATCAGATGGGCTGGACATGTAATGCGATTTGGAGACAACCGCTGGACTAGAGCCGTTACCGACTGGATCCCACGGGATGTCAAAAGATCATGTGGCCGCCCACCTACAAGATGGTCAGACTTCCTTGTAAAGACCCTGAAGGAACGGTTTGAGGCTCTTCATATTCCTGAATCAACCAGATGCCATTGGGCTACATTGGCACGTGATAGGATCCAATGGAAATGTTACTGGCCCCGCTTGAGCAAATTGATGAATAACGGGATTCAAGTGATTCAAATAAATAAGGAAAAAATCCAAAGGTTATTTTATCCGGGGAGGAGCCTCCCAGCTGGATCCTGGGGAGGCCCAGTGGCCCACCAGTGATTCTAGCCAACTAAGCCAAGATCATTCCAAGGCTTAAGGATGAGGAGCTCCTTGGACCTTTTGGTACTAGAGATTATTACCTGTGCCATCCCAGTGGGACTTGGGGGATTCCAGAACTAAAAGGGCAGGGTTTGCCAGGGCCACGTATCAAAGAGGCCCCATACTGAATGAAAATGGCAGTGCTGGCCAGGGATTGAATTAGGGTTGGCCATGTCCTAGACTAGACATGTACTGAACTAAAATGGCAGTGTTATGTAGGCGGGCTGGGGAGAGAGGAGGAACCGGGACGTTGGTGGTGGGAGATGGGCACTGGTGGAGGGTTGGGTGCTGGAACACTGTATGACCTAAATCCAAATATGAACTTCTTAATTTTATATCTTTGTAATTGTAAAAATAAAAAATTAAATGGCAAAAAATAAATAAATAAATAAAATAAAATGGCAGTGTTTGCCAGGGATTGATCTGGGGTTGGCCACATACTGAATTGGTTGTATGTGCATGCTATAGACAAGGCATGCACTTTAGTTCCTATACTATCACTCTGGCTCCCAATTGGTGATTTTATGGAAAATGTTCGATTTCTAAATAGACACCAACATCAATTTGATAGGAGGACTTGAGAGAGACTTGAGAGACAGTTGAAGAAGCTAGAACTAAAGTAATAATGGCAAAGGATTTTGTCAAAACTGAATATCATGAGTTCTCAGGTATTAAAAAACAATAAGATCACCAAGCAGAAGCAAGAGTTTTTAAACTTATCCCTCTGAATACAGGCAAAGAAACTCCAGAACCTCAAAAAAACACAGAAACTCTAAAGATAAGCATAAAGGCTGACCATTAGAATGGAAGGGGAATATTATGATTCCTAAAAGGCAAGTAAAAAAAACATAGGAGACTATGTTTTTTATGGGGCAATATCCTGAAATGTACAAAGGGGGAAAACTCCATAAACATAAAATTCTATATCAAGTCTAACTATCACTCAGTGTTAAGGCCATCAGCCATATGTATTAAGCCCCCGTGGACACCAGCTGCATTGTTGTAAACACCCAGGACATGGAAATGGTTTCTCCTGGGTCTCGCTCAGTACAGGGTCTGTGCAGTGTGTGTGGTAAACCGATTCACAGATACTTGTTTAAAGAGCCCAAAGTTTAAGGGTAACCACTAAGAGAATTGAACGTTTACTGAACCGGTATAATAAAATTATGGAACAAAGAAAATTTAATTGCTCCAAATGAAGGGAAGAATAAAATAATTTTTGAATGTGGTTTGTAGAAAACAAAAATGTCATGGAAGGCTTATGAGAATTCTCCCACTGTAAATAATTACAAAACTGGACAAAATGTATGAAATGAATTGGACAATGGGACCATTTGGCCTGTAATGGTCAGCTGGAGAGGAAGCACCCCAAATGAGTCCTGGGGTCCCTTTGGGTTTCTGAAGGTTCCGAGGCAGCCAAAGGAAGAAATTCTACTTTTCCCAGAATTCTCACTGAGTTTAGAAGACAGAGATTTTTCAGTTCCAGAAGGTGTGGCTACTAGAATTTCAGAGTGCTTGAGAGGAAGACACTATCAAGAAATAATAGTAACGGTCTACAGAGGAGTTCTCATCTCAGGAGGACAGGTAGAGGACTAGCAAACACCCATGGAATAAGCTCCTTGAGATGGGTCCTAGGAAAAAAGGAAGGTGCAGACTCCTGAACAGGCTGTGAATAGTCTGCTGTGGTGGGGACACTTCATAAAAAGTGTAATATTCAGTGGAGATCTCAAAAACAGCACAAAGGTAAAAATTGCTCTTCCCCCACCCTTGTATCACTGTATCACTGTCTTCCCGTTGTTCATCGATTTGCTCGAGCGGGCCCCAGTAACATCTCCATACATCCTGTCACATGCTAGTGTAACCCAAGGGCATCTGCTTGCTCCAGGAACATGAAGAGCCTCAAATCATTCCTTTAGGTCATGGGAATGAGGTCTATAATTGTTACTGGTTTTTTGGCATATCAAATACAACACGGGTAGCTTGCCAGGCTCTGCTGTGCAGGTGGGATACTCCCCATCCTAACTAAGCTTAAAAGAACAAAAGGATAACATTAGATGAGCAGAATTTAACTGCTTTCAGATTAAAGTGCAACACTTCTTAAAAAATATATATATATAGCAAAATCAGGAGGTCAACAATGTAAAATGTTGTGTGTAGAGTCCAATAAGAAAGCAGCCAAGCATGCAAAGACACATTTGGATGCTATATATAACCCAAGGGAATGATTGATAGGTAGAGCCAAAGCTTAAAATAATGAAAAATATCATGATTCTGGGAAATCTGGTCAATTATATGCTAAAAAAATAAAAAACCCAGACTTCTATCCCACACCATGTACAAAAGTAAATTCAAAATTATTAGAGACCTCTATATCAGAACTAAATCCATAAATTGTATTGAGGAAATCCATAATTATACATCAGAACCCTTCATGACATTGAATCTAGAGATATATGCAAAGATTAAATGCCAATGGCCAAGCCGAGGAAAATAAAGATAAACAAATAGACTATATCAAATTCAGAAACTTCTGTACCACAAAAAGAAATGGTGACCAAAATAAAAAGGTAGTTCACAGATTGAGAGAAAATATTTGACCCCATCACCTGACATAGGGTTAAATCCAAGAAATTAAACCACATGTAAAACTTAAGAAGACATCTCACCTAAGATCTAAGAAAACATCTCATCTAATGAACTGAGATTCCCATCAGCCATCACAGAAATATTACCACAGGGCTATTAACAAAATGTGAATGAAGGCTGACCTCTCATTCAGAGACCAGAGTAACAGCACAATCGAGGCGACACCCAGTCTATGCAGTAAACAATGAGCACAATTTCAAGCAACGCTGCTTTAGTGAAAGTACAGAATTATACAAGCCAGTTTTTGAAATGGCAGAAACTTAGAAAGCTGACTCACAGACCAGAGAGAGCAGAGAGATTCTCTCCAGGAGGTTAGACACCTACAAAACCACTGGAGTAACAGTGATTTTGTTCTTCTCTTTCTCTTTTTCTCTTGCTTAGAAACATGGGTGAGAGAAACTGCGGCTTCATGAATGCCAGAGGTTAGCGAGGCAGTAGGAGGAAGATGACGTGAGCAGGGAGCTGGAGGCAGGTACTGAAAGTCTGGAACGGGTCATTCTCCAGAAGAAGCGGACAGAGAAAAGATGGAAGAAGCAGCACAGAGAAAGAGAAACCAGCAAATCTGGGCAAAGGTTAGAAAACACTTCTGGGGGACTAGTTGAACTCCGGTTTCTAGGGGGCTGGGGGGAAGACGTGGTGCTAATGACAGAGTCCATTAGAGAACCATATGTCTTAAATCTCAACTACAAGCCAGACATCCCACATAAGTGGTATTTTAGTAACACGAGGGCTAAAAGGAAAAAAATGCATAGCAATCACTCTATCATGGCATTGAAGCTACATGCTATTTGTCAGAGCCCCTAACAACCACCAAATCAAGAATTCAAACCACACCCCTGGAAGGCTGGGCTTCCTTTTGTTAAAAAGAAAAACTGAGGCTCTCTGAGGTCAGTTATCCAGGCAGTAAAAATTCAACCCCGCCCCTCCAAATGCTTCAAGACTCTCTGTGGGGACCCACACCCACATAGGACACTGCCAAACCCTAGGAAAGTACCATGACTAAGACCCATGTCTTTCTCTGGGTACTATTTCCACAGAAAACTTATTAGTCTCTTCCCTGACATTTCACACACTAGAGAGAAATGAAAGAAAAGAAAATATGCCTAAGAAGAGTCCAAGTGTGAAGAAGAATTTAATTTGGACACGACTTTGTAAAAGTTCTACTTCCTTCTTCAATTCCAAAAAGTTGATTGCGGAATCAACACCATAAAGAAAATGCAGCATTAATTTCTATGGAAAGCCCTAGTCTTGCATGGATCTGAAGGAGAACCATAATACCAGCTCATTATTATTTAATTTCTGTTCTGTGTCAACCACGAGGTAAGAATTTTACATGTAAAACTCATAGAAAACATAGTGCTTTCATGAAATAGGTAGCTTTACTACCCCCCATTTAACAGACGAGAAAGTCGAGACATGAAAGAGGTAACAAGACTTCCTCTAAGTCAGCTCAGGGAGAACGAAATCAAATCACTGTATTTCATGGTGATCAATTTGGGGGGGGACAACAAAGAATTCTTAAAATTAAATGAACAAAACACAATCTCTGAAAAAAACAGAATTCCATAAAAATAAGTAATAGTAAACGTACTATTTAGTAAGTTTACTAAATAGTAAGTAGTATTTACTTACTAGTAGTAAATACTACTTACTAGTAGTAAGTAAATACTACTAGTAAGTAAACTTTTTTTCTTTTTGGGTCACACAATGACAACACTCAGGGGTTACTCCTGGCTCTTCATTCAGGAGTTACTCCTGGCAGTGCTCCGGGACCATATGGGATGCTGGAGATCGAACCCGGGTTGGCTGATGTACAGGGCAAACACCCTACCCACTGGACTATCGCTGCGGCCCAGTAAGTGAACTATTTTTAAGAGCTCAATATCACTTGAAAGTCTAATGAGAGCTGCAGCCTGTCCACCAAAGTAGTGAAATTTTAAAAAGATCAGCAGCACCAGGGGTTGATGAGAACACACAGTATACTCTTACATCATTATTGGAAGTAAGAGTGATACAATCACGCTGGAGAAGATGGAAACCGGGGCTCGGTTCTGCTGCTGCTCCAAGACCAACCAGATGAAACACACAGTGAAGAGTCAAGAAAGAGGTTTATGGGCAGCCAGTTGGCAGGCTGGCAGGTGGCACACACAGGTCCTCAAGGTGACCACCTTGTGTGCACAGTCATGGGGAGGGGATTTTTGTTGTCTGTGTTGGAGTCACACCCAGCTGTGTTCAGGACTTACTGTTGTCTATGCTCAGGAAGGTGCTCACGGTGCTGGGGATGGCACCATGCCACTTGTGTGCAAGACAAGTGCTTTGGCCCCATGCTTTCCTCTGGTTCCTGTACATATGACTTTTCTAAATGAAAAGAGAATGGCCATGAAGGTTGACTTCAGATGAATGAATTCTCCATCTCCACTTCCGTAAGATGGAATATGCCTGAAGGAACCAGCCCATAGTGGACTGCATCATTCTTCCTGGTACCTACTGACCTCCCACCCTTTCTTCCCTATTTTTTTCTCTGAAATCCCTTCCTTTGCTGAGATCCAGTTCAGTGGTTCAGGCACTCACCTTGCATACACCTGGTCTGCTGATCTCTAGGAAGGGCTGGCAAGAACGTAAGGAGGGGACTAGAGAGATGATTCAGCAGGGAGAGTGCTTACCTTGCATTTGACAAGATCCAACACCCGTTCATGATTAAAACTGGTCTTCAGTAGGAAGCTTGCCACGTAGGAAGCTTGCCACAGGGTCTATGGGGGCAGGAATAATATGGAGGGTGGGGCGGGAGACACTCTGGCGGAAGTGTGGTGATGGAATCATTATGCGTGAAACCCTACTTTAATGACTTTGTAAACGACAGTGCCTACAATTTGTTTAAGCCAGAAAGAAAAATGTAAAGAAATAAACTAAAATTGAGGAACATGAGATTAGATAATCTTGGGTTTTTATCTTGTGGGACATGGGAGCTATGAAAAGTATCTTATTTAATCCAATGTGAAGGGTAGATGTGGGGAAGGTTAAACTGGAGACTAGACAATTAGTCTCCAGTTGTTTTTATGTTTTTCATGTTTTTTATTTTCCCAGAAATTCAGATATGTTCAGGTCTTACCACAGCAATAGAAACAAGTTCAGATCTTAATTGCTTACAACAACAAATACTCATTTCTTCCAAAATCTTGATAGCGTATAAAAACAAACATTTATTTTACATTCGTGAGTCTGGGTCAGCTGTGGATTAATTTTAACCCAGCAGAGCTAAGCCCTACGGGGCTCATCGTGACACCAATGTCCACACTGATTCATGCAGGGACATTTAGTGTTTCCTATCAGGACCCAAAATGAAGGAACAATGGTCTCTTAGAAACATGCTATTCTACTGGGGGTAACAGAGTATCAGAGAGATGGCCAAGAGCCCACGATGATGTCAGTTTCCTAACACCTTTGTTCAGAGCTTGAACAAAGGTCCCTTCTCCTCTTATGACATTAGCCAGTCACCTGGCCAAGTTCAGGGTCTATAGAATATAGCCAGATTCTCCATCCAAAGCAGGGAGGAAGGAAAGAATCACCTAGCATATTAACTCTAGCTACCACACAAAGCAAAAATTTTCCAAAAATCGTGACTACGTAAGGCAGAAGAACTAGGAACTGATGAGAGGATGGAGAACGCTGAGACCTGAGAGAGTCTGTTATTCCAGAGCGCTGGCCCATGCAGAGATGTACTGATGTGTGAGAACAATAAGAACAGACAGGTGGACAGAGCTAGTACAACAGGCAGGCACTTAACTTGCATGTGGCTGACCCAGATTTGATCCCTGGCACCCCACTTGGAGACCTCCAAGTCCTGCCAGGAGTGACTCTGAGCAGAGAACCATTGAGTAAGCCCTGCGTATGGCCAGGTGGGGCTCAAAAATAAAGAAAATATTTTAAAGGAATGAATTCAAAATGTCTAAGTTATGGAAGCACCTAGTTAAGATTAGATAGTCTAAAGTATAATGCCCAAAAGGCGTGTGTGTGTGTGTGTGTGTGTGAGAGAGAGAGAGAGAGAGAGAGAGAGAGAGAGAGAGAGAGATGGGGTGGTAGCGGAGGGAAACTGGGGACATTGGTGGTGGGAAATGCACACTGGTGAAGGATGGGTATTGAAACACTGTATGCTGAAACCCGACATGAACAGCTCTGTAACTGTGTTTCTCATGGTGATTCAAGAATAATAAAAAAGCTAAAAATAAATAAAAATCATTAGTCAAATATGAGAAATTCATGGATAAACTTCCCTAAAGTATCTACTTAAGAGAAGAATTTAAGTCAGTGGATGGAGTGGGGTAGTAACAAGCATGAGTTTATCTCAGTTCTTAACAGCAATGAGTGTGGTGAAAATTCTCCAAAGTTACTGTGAGCCCATAATGGGAATGGCAGGATTGACATCAGAGAAAAAGGAGATTGAAATGACTCAGTTTCTTAGTCTAAAAAATTGTGTGGATACTCTACTATCTGCTGAATTCTGGAAAGAGAAGGTGGGGAGTTTTAGGGAAAAGACGGTCTATTCAGTTTTGTTTGAATTTTAGATTTGAGCCTTTGAGGTAGTCATCTGTAAATCAGAGATTAGTACCAGGCTAGAGAACTCCCATGCTGTTATCACATCTGATAATGCTCTCTTCTCATATCTATAGAATGTCTTATATTTTCTTTTCCTTCCCCACACCGGCCATTGCATTTTTTCATGGATACCTTTATTTCTATGTTACTTTTCTTCTCTGAGATGCATGCTTTCAGAGGTAGTACATCTCTTTTAAACATTGATCACACGCATATGCACATGCACACACACACACACATACACATCTTGTACTCTGGCTAATCTCAATTATAAATTCCTAAAGAATAAGACAAATATTTAGTATCTCCTATGGAACTTAGTTTTTAAAAAACTAAATTATTAGGTCCTCTGGGGATGTGGGCACTGGTCAACTGGTCAGTAGTAAGATATTGACCTTGCATGTGTAAAGCCCTGGTTTGATTCTGGTACTAAAAAAAAAATATATATATATATATGTATGTATATGTATATATATGTATATATATGTATATATATGTATATATAATGACTTACCACCTCAGGGAAGAATGATCCATGATGATTATATTAAGAAATGGGGTAGTAAAACTATAAGGAACGTCTATTTATTTGTAGATGGCATCCTTCAAACTGTCCTTTAAATTGCACATTATAGCCTGGTCTCAACATTTCAGACCTTTCTTATTTGTCATGAACTGCTTACTTCCTAGGGGTGTTTCTTCACAGATGTATCGTCACTCAAGACACAATTGCTAATACTTTATTGTGCAAGTGTGAAGGTAAAAGGAAAATCATCCTGGTTTGGAACAGAGTGTGTCAAGGAGTTCACCATTTTGATGACCAGCTATTTTGTGGTTTCTCTCTCTACCAGTGGATATAAATAATTCTACATATTTTCTGAATGTGAGCTTAAGAATCTTCCCTGATTTCCATCCACCCAGAGAAGGAGAAAGGAAGCAAAATGTGAATGATAAATTCGACCGCTCCTGTCCCAGGCAAGCCAAGGCCACCCCTCTCCGACTTCCATACCAGAGTCCTATGACCAATGAAAGATAAACTCCTAATTAGCTGCGGTATCCCATAAGCGTTGGAAGTAAAAATACTTTGGGACAGTTAAAATTAGAGGGAATGCTTTTAAATCTTTTAGTTCCTTTTTTTAAAGGTAGGCTTCAAAATATTTCATTTCACGAAGTATTCAATGGGGACCTGGAAAGCAGCTTTTAGCATTTTAACATAAATTAAAATCATTTAACCACACCTCTATTCAGCTCTTGCCAGCGATACATTTATTTTTCTGGTCAAGGAGGCTTTGCTGGTGCAAATGAAGGGGAATGAAGGCATTAGAGCTTGGGTATATCAGTTTTTAAAAGGGGGTCTGGAATGTAAATGTTGGATAGAATTTTCTCCTAGTCCCAATTCCATTTATCTGGGCAAGGACCTTGCCTCCACCCCCCCACTCCATCCCCTACCCCCACAACACACACCCAACACACACAAGGTCCTCTTGAAAGCATTCTCTGAAAACTTAGGTCTTGTGTAGAGTCTGGAGTTGCTGCAGCTGTTTCTTAAAAGCCTGTTAACCCTCCAGAGAGCTATGAAAATAAAACTGCTCCAGACCTAATGAGCGCTCAGTAAGCAAGGTGGTCAGTTGGAAGTGTTGAATTCAGAGGGAGCTGTTTCCACTGCACCTGTATTGACAGATTGAGTGACCTCCAAGGAGCCTGGAAGCTCAGTTCCATTCTGGAGACGCAACCTCAGGGGTGGGGGCTGGGGTGGGGAAACGAAGGATAAAACATTACTCGCTAATTCTAAACATATGTAGCCCACACATTGGTGAGTTGAGGTTGGCAAAGGGTAAGACAAAATCTTGCTGAACCACTTTTCCCCGTGACATGTACATGTGCTGAGTTTTTCCATTGGCACCCAAGCTTTTCGAGTCTCCATTCTCCTAACTGGGGAACAACAGAGGGCAGTCATTGCTCGTGTCTGGATACACGCTTGGCATGGGAGTTTTCACTGAAGAGGCGCATCCTCGGCGGGTCTGCAAAACATCAGTCACACTCAGGCACAGAATGGAGAAATTTATAGACCCACAGTCTGGCTGAATCCAAGTCACCACAAACTGTACCTCTCCCTTTCCTTCTTGGCGTCCTTCATTTCCCAAAGCACAACCAGCAGCTTGAAGAGAATATGGCACAAGGGCTTCCTTCTCCACCCATTTTTCCCTATTACTAGAACCTGGCTGAGGGGAAACTTTGAGAATGTCAAGTCAACAACGAACTCAATGGAAGATCCAACTGGAGTTCAAATCAGTCACCTTTTCGCTCAGAAGGTGGAAGCGTTGGGAAGGGATGTTATCAGTTATGTACCACAGAACTCGAGAACAACTTAGCCTGGGAAGTTTCGTCCACTGTCAAAATTGAGAAGCTAGAGTGTACCTTAGAATGACTAACGGGATCCACAGCTGTTTCTCCCTTGCTTCAATGGGGACTGTTAAGATGTAAAACAAATTTGTAAATACTTCTGTTAACTCTGTTTTTGTCTTTTTGTTTGGGGACACAACCAGAGTTGCTTCATGAATGCTGCTCAAGAAACCCTACGTGCTGGTGCATGGAAGATGCTTGCTGTAACCCTGTGACTCACCTCCCTAACACTGCTCTTTCTTATGGTTCAAGTACTCCTGCAGCAAATGCTAACTGCCTTTACATGGTCATTAAGGGATTAGGATATCTGATCACTTGTCTTGAATCTTACCTCTAAGAGGATGCAAGAGTACTAAACTCACTAATTGTGGTTGCATTTAAAATCTTAAAAGCTTTGTCCTCTTTGAAGATAGAGCCCTGAGATATTTTCCAATTTGCGTAATTATACACTTGTTGAAGGGTAATGTCTATGTTCTTCTTGACATTTAACACACCTACCAGAGAGTCTATGGCGTGTTTCACTAGAATCAACAACTGAAGTATTTATTTATTGTGCATACACATTGTCTTTAATGCATACCACTGTTACCAGGGCTATAAACAGGATTAAGAAGTGATCCTTGGGGGGGAGGTGGGGCAGAGAGATAGTATACACGTTAAGGCTCTTGCCTTGCATATGGCTGAACTGGATTCGATCCGTAATCACCCCATATGGTTCTCCAAGCCTACTACAAATCCTCTCTAAGCACAGAGTGAGGAGTAAGTGGTAAGCCATGAGCACTACTGGGCACGATCCCAAAACGAACAAGCCAAAAAATATTCTTACTCCCCTAGAGATATATGAATAATGCAAAAATGCCAGGTGAGCCTAGAACTGAGCAATGAACATAGGCAGAAAGATACACATGATAATCTCTAAATGTATGTATTGCAATCCACAGTGCGTAAGAGAAGGAAGAGAGAGGGAGAGACAGAGACAGAGAGAGACAGAAAGAGAGGAAGAGAGAAAAGAGATAAAAGAATCTGCCATAGAGGCAGAGTAGGGGATGGGGGAGGGAATAGGGGACATTGGTGGTGGGAAATGGGCACTGGTGGAGGGATGGGTGCTGGAACACTGTATGACCGAAACTCAAACCATGAACAACTTTGTAATTGTATATCTCATAGTGGTATAATAAAATATTTTTAAATGCCAGGTGAAATAAAACAATCATGAGAGAAATATAAAACATGAAAGAATTTTAGGGATTTGGGAGCCATTCCCAGTAGTGCTCAGCTCAGGGTTATTCCTGGCTCTGCATTCCCTGCCAATGCTTGGGGTACCATATGGGATGCTGGGGATGGAACCCGGGTCTGTTATGTACAAGGCAGTATGCTATACTATCTCTCAGTCCCAAAACATGAAAGAATTTTAAAGGAGGTAGGAAGCATTTTTAAGTTGGATACTTAACAAAAGGCAATGATATTGAGACAACAGTGGGAATTGATCAGTGGGAACTCAATGGGACTGAGACAGCAGTGGGGTGCCAAGGTACTGACTGCAAGGGAATTTGATGAAGTCAATGGGATTTCAAGAGGTAGGTCTGAAAAAGGAAACAGCTACAAAAATAAATGGTCCCAATTTTATCAGTTGTCCTCCTTGGCTGGGGAGAATGACACGTAAAAGAACAGTGAGTGTTAAGGCTGGAAAGAGATTTAGCCTAGCAGACTTTTTCAAGATGAAGGTTATGAACATATTTAATATACTTTCAATTGATGCTTAGTATTTACACCCAGTCATTTCTATTCCACATTCTGCCCCATATGTCAAGATCTAGAGAGTTAGGTTTTACCTCTCATATAAATTCTATCAACAAATAACTACCTGACCTTTATACCATGCAGGAGTTATCCAAATATAACTTCTGATTTGCCCAAATATAACCACTAATAACCTGCTATTGATAATAAACCTTATCCTAATATTAACAGCCAGTATATACACATTTCATGTATCCAATATATTTTATGTATATACAGTTTATGTATCATTATTATAAGTAAGCTGGAGAAAAGAATATATTATTGAAAAGTACAGTCACAGCACTGTACTGTAATAGATAGTGTAAGTTGACATGGTCTATTTTCAAGAACATTCGTGTATACATGGAGGTATGGATGTGTACAGTTCCAGTTCAAGGGTCATAGTACTCTTCATGGAATTTGGAAGACAGAGTTGCCTCCTTCAATGTGTAAGGTAAGTGACTGTCCTTGAACTCCTGAACTCTGTGAAAAGGCAATGTTACAGAGCTTCTTTCAGTTCTGGAAGCAATATATGTAGATTCCACATTTGTGTGTATTGCTCCTATTCATTGGCCTATCCAGTGTCTGTGACCTGGACTCAGAGAGAGTGAGAGCAAGAGCAAGAGCAGAGAGAGAGAGAGAGAGAGAGAGAGAGAGAGAGAGAGAGAGAGATATGCCTGCCATAGAGGCAGGTCGGGGATAAGGCTGGTAAATGTGCACTGGTGGAGGGTCAGGTATTGGAACACTGTATGACTGAATCCCAGTCATTAACAGCTTTGCAATGATCTATTTCATGGTGATTCAATTAAATTAAATTATTTTTTAAATGCTCCAAAATAGACCACCCTAAAATGTAGTGAACAAAATCAGTGTTGATTGTCTTTTCTCTAACAAGACAATTGGGCACTGGATAGGTCTTCTGAGAAAACTCAGCTCCTCCAGCAGACAGACTGAAAGAGGAAGCAGAAATAAATGAGCACCTTTTCCCGTCCCTTCTCAGTGCAAGACTTGTACCAACAAACAGAATGGTTGGGGGCAGAAGCCATAGCACAGCGGGTAGGGCGTTTGCCTTGAACTCAGCCGACCCAGGTAAGATCCCCGGCATCCCATAAGGTCCCTTTAGTGCCACCAGGAGAAATTCCTGAGTGCAGAGCCAGGAGTAACCGTGAGCATTGCTGGGTGTGACCCAAAAACAAACAAACAAACAAAAAAAGAATGGTGCTATCTAACATCAAAACCTTAAAGCTGCACAATTGGAGAGATGTCCTATAAGACTGAATGAAAGCTATGCTGAGATGAGCCCCACCCATGAATTAATCCATTGAAAAACTCAGGTGTGCGGGTTCCTAGACTAAATCTCCAGGCTTTCATAGAGTCGCGGATGGGGCTCCGCCCCCCCAACATTGCCCTGTTCTTCCCTGAAGGCTCAGTGCCCCAAAGGCACTACCCAAATGCAAATTTGAACTCCAACTTTATCACCCAGTAACAATCTTTGGAATTCCTGGAGGGACATTTGAAACTCTACTATACTGATATACCAAGTAGCACACCGCATTTAATAGAGTAAGAATAAGGCAATAAGGCAACTAGTAACAAAATACACAGTCACAAGACCTATCCTGTAACAATTTATAGTAACTTCCTTGTACAAAGGGCTTAATGGCTCAATGGCTCCATGGTGAAACTGAACAATCCTCATTAACTTCCTTCTAAGAAAATATTTCTTGACCATTTTTAGCAAAATAGCTATAATAAGCAATACAAAATAAATTATTGTTGGTGTCTGCTTAGGGGCAGTCTTATTTCCATGTTGAATAAACTGGAAATATTTGTCAGAATTTGCAATGGTGGTGATCTGGGATTGAATAGTGAATATTTGTAAGAAATTAACATGAATAATTTTGTTTAACAAAAATTGAGAAGCCCACTACATTTAATGTTTAATAGGTGAAAGCAATAACACAGATGGTCCAATTCACACATAACAGCTCAGTAAAAAGGTCATGACTTTAACAATACCATTCCAAGATATATATTGTAATAAGCAATATAATTAGTGCCTGCTAAGGGAGTAGGCATGGGGAGGGGTGAGTGGGAAAGTTCTTGGGTTGTAGTCACATTGGTGGTGGGACTGGGGCTAGAATATGGAATACTTGAAACAATTGTACTGTGAACAACTTTGTAAATCATGGTGCTCATAATAAAATGCGAAGTTGAAGTTCAAGTAAAACATTAGACTTAAAACTCACAACGAGAAAAAAAAGACTGAATAGAAACTGATCATGAAACTATAAAAAGTGAACAAGATGCCACGGCACCCATGCTGTTATATGGCAACCTCTTCCCAAATAAAGTCTACAGCCTCATGAGGGATGTCTTCTAACCAACTGGCCACAGAAAGAAAATAATATCAGAAAGGTTACAAACTTTTGGTGGCACCATCCATACCAAACTACCTCAAGTGAAAGCCCCAATTAGAAAAATCTCAGTAGGAGGGCTCTCCCAAAAGGGTAGTAGATGTGTACAGTGCACAAGCTATTAACTGCGCCTCCACTGCAAAAGTGAAAGGAGGCATGGAAAGACTTGTGGACACAGAGTGCTCCATAAGCAACAAAATCTGTTTGGCCTGGAATATTTGTTAGGCTCAGTGAGAACTCCATGGTTACTAGCAGGAAAGGGAAGGATGTGGCAGGGAAAGGGTAGACAGGTCAGTTTGATAGTGTGATGAGAGTGGAACTCTATGAGACTTTTATATAAATAGAGGTGAGGATCTACTCTCAAAATATTATGGTGTTATAGAACGATAGTAAATCAATAGTGCTATATTTTTTTAAAAATATGATTTATCCAGATGGTTTTAGATGCAAAAGGAGAAGAATCAGCTAACTGGCTACAAGGGAGTCTGGGTGCGGCTAAAAGAACTGGTTTTGCATATGAATCTTATAAAAACTCATGCCCTTACTTAAATATTTGCATGTATGACTCTGACTTTAATTTTCAGATTTTCGAAAGAAAAAATTGCCAATACTCAGTAGGGTGCAGAGAAATGGATATCCTTCAACGCTGCGGGTAAGAGTATAAATTAGTACAAGCTTTCTAGGCAACATGCTGGCAGTAACAGAAAATTCTCAACTGTTCCTGACACTTAGACCCACAAATCTTCCTCTGGCAAATTATTTTAAGGAAAACAACATGGCAGTTGTGCAAAGATTTGCCTAAAAGAGTGTTCATGGTATCATTCTTTCAAATACTGAACACTTTCACTATGTACACACATGAATAAGGGAACAATTAAGTTCATTACATACTTTCAAATGCAGTCAGAAACCTGCAGTCTTCGAAAATAATCGCATAAAGAAGGGTTTTCAAACTTTGTTTGGATTTTTTTCCAAAGCAGACAAAAAAAAGAACACAAAGCTAAATGATTACAATAAAATTTTGTCTTCTCAGAAGCCAGAGCGATAATGCAGTGCAAGAAAGGCATTTGTCTTACATGTGACAGACCCTGGTTCCATCCCCGGCATGCCCTGAGCATATGATCCCCGAGCACCACCAGGCAGGACTAATTCCAGAGTGCAGAGCCAGGAGTAACCCCTAAGTATTGCCAGGTATTACAGAAAAATGGGAAGGAAGGAAGGAAGGAAGGAAGGAAGGAAGGAAGGAAGGAAGGAAGGAAGGAAGGAAGGAAGGAAGGAAGGAAGGAAGGAAGGAAGGAAGGAAGGAAGGAAGGAAGGAAGGAAGGAAGGAAAAGGAAGGAAGAGAGGAAGGAAGGAAGGAAGGGAAGGAGGAGGAAGGAGGGAGGAAGGAAGGAGGGAGGAAGGAAGGAAGGAAGGAAGGAAGGAAGGAAGGGAGAGGGAGGGGGGGAAAGGGAGGAGGGAGGGAGGAAGGAGGGAGGAGGAAGGGAGGGAGGGAAGGAGGGAGGGAGGGAGGGAGGGAAGGAGGGAGGGGAGGAGGGGAGGAAGGGAGGGAGGAGGGGGGGGGGGGGGGGGGAGGGGGGGGGGGGGGGGGGGGGGGGGGGGGGGAGGGGGGGGGGGGGGGGGGGGGGGGGGGGGGAGGAGGAAGGAAGGAAGGAAGGAAGGGAGGAAGGGGAGAGGGAGGGAGGAAGGGAAGGAAGGAAGGAAGGAGAGGAAGGAAGGAAGGAAGGAAGGAAGGAAGGAAGGAAGGAGGGGAGGGAGGGAGGAAGGGAGGAGGAAGGAAGGAAGGAAGGAAGGAGAGGAAGGGGAAGGAAGGAAGGAGGAGGGAGGGAGGGAAGGAAGGAGGGAGGGAAGGAAGGAAGGAAGGAAGGAAGGAAGGAAGGAAGGAAGGAAGGAAGGAAGGAAGGAAGGAAGGAAGGAAGGAAGGAAGGAAGGAAGGAAGGAAGGAAGGAAGGAAGGAAGGAAGGAAGGAAGGAAGGAAGGAAGGAAGGAAGGAAGGAAGGAAGGAAGGAAGGAAGGAAGGAAGGAAGGAAGGAATGGGAGGCCGCATCTGGCTTGACCTACACTACACGCTGCTTTCTACCTTCCTCTGCTCAGAGGTTCTCCCTGTGCACCCCAGGCCCTGGGGTTCAGTTTTCTCCACTTTCCAGGGCGTCAACATTAATATTCAGAGTCCTGTGAAAATTAGGTTAGTGGCCAGAGAGTCCACACATGTCAGGATCAGGAAGCCACAGTGCACGCATACCTTCCTTTTTCCCCACTGCTTTTGTTTTTGGGCACTAAACGTGGTACATCTGAGGGCATTTAGGTAAGAGGTTCGAATAGAGATGCCCAAAGTACCTATGACTTTGAACACGTTCTCACTGCTGTTTCTTCTGCTGCTCTGCATGTAAATTAACCCTCTGACTTTACTGATAGGCTGCCTTTTGAAGTCAGTACTGTATAGTTGCATTAGAACCCACCCTAATGACTTCAACTTAATTTGATTCTATGTTCAGTCCTCTTCCAAATAAGGTCAAATTCACAGGTGTCGGGGTTTAGGACTTCACATCTTTTGTAGGCTACAATTCAGTCCACTTAAGTGTAAGATCCCTGAAAAACACTCCAAACCAAAGCAGAGGGATTACTGGCCCTAAGTTGGTGAATTTTTGGACTTGCTGTTCAATTTAACTAGAAAAGTTCCATTTAAAAATTAAATTTGTATTCTGAGTTCATATGAATGAAGTGCTTCAAAAACTTAAACCATTCATGGGGCTAGAGAAACGGTACGGTGGGTAGTGCTCTTTGCCTTGATGTGGCCGACTGGGATTGGATCCCTGGAATCCCAAATGGTCCCCTGAGCACAGCGAGGAGCAATTCCTGAGTGTTGAGCTGGGAGTAACCACTGGGCATTGCCAGGTATGGTCCAAAAAACAAACAAACAAAAATAAAAACAAGAAAAAAAGGAAAAGTTTCAAAACCTATTGGTCTTTAGTCTTTATTATTAATTTGTAAAATTCCCATCTATAGTGTTTGCCACAGTGCTTATATTTATATTCATATATTTAATATATATTTACAAAAAATTTTATTAAAGTTTCATTTAAATATTTTAAATTTACTTAAGTTTTCTTTCATATTTATTTAAACATATTAAGTATACTTAAATAGTCAATTTAGATCTTTGGTGCAAAATGCTCACAGTGTTAACAGGACTACTACAACAATACAAGTGTCCTTTATATGAGTCTTTCACAGTGCCTTTCTATAGTAGCTACTATCGAAAAAAATCAGCTATGTTTTTGCAGGAACATGTCATTGGATGAAAGACCATATCTGCTTTTTAAACAGGTCACTGATGAGATTCAGTAAACACATGCCAGGGAACTGCCTGATTTCATTTTATTTGGTTTGTCTTATAAAAAATTTCAGATGGAAAGAATTTGGATATTTATGCAATTTTTCTCCCAAGCACCGGCCCTCAGCACTCGACTGTGGTCTCCTAAAGAAACTGAGTGTGCAAACCAGTGTGACTAGATCCATCAAAGTGTGACTAGATGAACAAGACGTGTGCACACACTCACACACAAACACACACATGATAATAACCCCTCTTGAAGAGGGGGAAAGAACATTTCTGAAACCTGCCACCAATGGAGGGGGTCTTGAAGCCACTAAGCTGAAGAAGCCAGTAACCAAGTGAGTAGCACTAAATGGGTCCCGCGATGCAGACAGTCGCCAGTGGAGCGAGGTTCCTGGAGACAGAGAGAAACGCGTTATCCATGTTGAGACCGACGGGGGTCACTTTTACTGTTCTCTAGGAATAGTTTCAGTTCTGCAAAGACATTGATGTCAAAAGAGGGGTTCGACAGGGTGATACCATTTCACCAAAACTCTTCAGTGCCACCCTCGAGAACATCATGCGACAATTAGAATGGGAAGGAATGGGAGTGAAGATAGATGGTCGGCAACTATACCACCTCCGCTTCGCTGATGACATCGTTCTAATAACATCAAACATTAGCCAAGTGGCACAAATGCTGGCTGACTTCGACCGAGAATGTGGAAAGATAGGTCTACAGCCGAATCTAAAGAAAACTATGTTCATGAAGAATGAACTAGTTCCAGAGGCCCCATTCACTCTCAATGGAACAAACATCTCTGAATGCAGCAGTTATGTGTACCTAGGTCGAGAAGTCAACATGATGAACAACCTAAAACCTGAACTGCGCAGGAGGAAGAGAGTGGCATGGAATGCCTTCAAAGGCATCGAAGAAATAGCTAAAAGAACAAAGAACCTCCGGCTCGGACACATCTCTTTGACTCCACTGTTCTCCCTGCATTAACATATGCCTCAGAGACCTGGGCCCCTACGAAAGCAGGATGAGAATGCTATTCGGGTCTCCCAGAGAGGAATCAAAAGAGCTATGCTTGGAATATCATGCCTCACTCAAGTGAGACAAGGAATCCGGAGTTCTGACCTCCATCGCTATTCCAGAATCAGGGACGCCGTTTCGTTTGCCAAGGCATAGAAAATGAGATGGCCTGGACATGTAATGCGATTTGGGGACAACCGCTGGACTAGAGCCGTTACCGACTGGATCCCACGGGATGTCAAAAGATCACGTGGGCCGCCCACCTACAAGATGGTCAGACTTCCTTGTCAAGACCCTGAAGGAACGGTTTGAGGTTCTTCATATTCCTGAATCAACCAGATGCCATTGGGCTACATTGGCACGTGATAGGGTCCAATGGAAATGTTACTGGCATCCGCCAGAGCAAATCGATGAATAACGGATTCAAGTGATCAAGTGATCCGCAAAGACTAGAAGGTTCTGGAGATGAAGGCAGTGGGCATTGTACAACCATGTGGGTAGACTTAGCACACACGTAAAAAATGCTTTGAGGAGAAATTTTCCACATTACGCTTCTCTGGCCACAATGCAGAAAATAAAAACTCTGACTATAAAAGCGGAGTCTGCAAACACTTCAAAATAATGCACACCTGCCAGACATTCACTATTCACGTCCTAAGAGCATGTGTCTATTTTTTCAGGGAAGAGTCATTAGGATCATAACTGGCATCTCATGCCGACGACCCCCGTCAGACTATCCAGGAACCCGCTTCCATGCTTTCTTCCAAAGATGATCTTCATTTCCTTTCTTCAATCAGAGTCCAGACTTTTGGGCGTGACTCTGAAGTGCTGGGAGAAAATCCTTATTTGGGATACTCAAAGCAGACTGACTTAAAAGCAACATTCCCTTCAATGCTCCAGGGGGCCACCTCTCCCAGCCCACCACCACCACCTTCCAAGCCACAAAAGATGGAACAAGATAATCAGAAAAACCACCCAAGGAAAGAAAAAGGGAGAATAAGTTATCCAAGCATGCCAGGGGACATGAACATCCAAATCGGTTCCAGTTCTTTAGTTTCACCTTCTAGGCAAAGCACTGCCCAGGCTTCTGAGGAGCTCTTCAACGCCCCAAGTCACAGCCCTCCACGCAGGAGGTTCCCAACATCTGAAGGAAAACAACCACTACCAGAAAAGTTCTTTGTTTTCCTGCTTTGCCGCCTCCAGGAAAGCCTTGATAATGTGAAATGTTATTTCTGCAAAAGTTAGAGGCAAGTTTACTCTAGAGTCTGACTATCACTGACTGTTCACAAAATAAAATCATTTTTTAAAGCCAGTGAAAAGAGCCAAGTGCAAACCACAAATCAGAAAACCACCAAGGCGGGCTGGCCTCGCTGCCAGAGTTTAATGTGATCTAATGGGAGGACAAGAAGATGTGAGAATTTGATTTTACGATGCTCCATGTAACATTTGGCAATACAAAGGGGCTGGGCCCAATATTCCTATCCTTAAGCAAACATTTGAAGTAATATTTTACTTTCTCATCCGTTTAATTCTGTCAACCATGGTATGGAGATTTCAGCCTGCCCTCCTCATTTCAAAGTGCCGTCTGCTTTGGGTGGTTGTAGATTTGTGAAATATCAGTTCACAGAGATGGGCATATGGGGAAGGGGCCAGGAAAATTGGATGAAGCTATTTAATGGCAGTGCATCAACTGGACTGCAGCTCTCCTCTGCATTTGTGATTTATTCCATGGATGGGAGGAGAGGTGAGATGGACTAACCAAAGCCATACTCTTTCACCAGCAAAACCTAGCTGAGAATCGGAGCTGGGCCCGGTCAGGTTTCTTAGTCTCACACTAAACAGGACTTAAGCAAGTGTTTTCCCATCTTCTAAAAAAAGAAGAAAACGGAAAAAGGAAAGAGAAGGAAGGAAGGAAGGAATAGAAGGAAGGAAGGAAGGAAGGAAGGAAGGAAGGAAGGAAGGAAGGAAGGAAGGAAGGAAGGAGGGAGGGAGGGAGGGAGGAGGGAGGAGGGAGGGAGGGAGGAGGGGGGGAGGGAGGAAGGGGAGGGAGGAGGGAGGAGGGAGGGAGGGAGGGAGGGAGGGAGGGAGGGAGGGAGGAGGGAGGAAGGAAGGAAGGAAGGAAGGAAGGAAGGAAGGAAGGAAGGAAGGAGGGAGGGAGGGAGGGAGGGAGGGAGGGGAGGGAGGGAGGAGGAAGGGAGGGAGGAGGGAGGGAGGAGGAGGAGGGAGGGAGGGAGGGAGGGAGAGGAGGGAGGAGGAAGAGGAAGGAAGGAAGGAAGGAAGGAAGGAAGGAAGGAAGGAAGGAAGGAAGGAAGGAAGGAAGGAAGGAAGGAAGGAAGGAAGAAGGAAGGAAGGAAGGAAGGAAGGAAGGAAGGAAGGAAGGAAGGAAGGAAGGAAGGAAGGAAGGAAGGAAGGAAGGAAGGACCTTAGTAAATGTTAGCAGTATTTTTTGAATGCAAGCATAGTAAAATAAGCAGAACGTTTTAGGTTTTTGGATCATACCTGGTGGTCCTTGGTAACTACTTCTGGCTCCATGGTCAGAGATTGCTCCAATATATGCTCAGGGGATGAAGCAGCGGCAGGGATCAAACCTGGGTCTCCTCAAGCAAGCTGAGTGCTCCAGACAGCTGAGCCATCTCCCGTCCTCCAATTAGCAGAATGTTAATTAAGCACGAAAGAAAGCAAAGATATACTTCAATCATTTTATGTGCAGTTTAAAGTCATGCTAAACCCAGTTTATTATTTTGAACATTTTATTAAGATTGCTGATAAATGTAGTCATTTTTATGTCAAAAATATTTCTTAATAGTGAATATTGTCGCATATCATCGTGTTCCTCTCATTTTTTCTTTCACTTATCTTCACTGTATCACTGTCTTCCCGTTCGTCATCGATTTGCCGAGCGGGCACCAGCAACATCTCCGTATGACCTGTCTCATGCAAGCAGAGCCCAAGGGCACCTGCTTGCTCCAGGAACATAAAGAGCCTCAAACCATTCCATCAGGTCATGGGAATGAGGTCTATAATTGTTACTGGTATCTGGCATATCAAATACGACACGGGTAGCTTGCCAGGCTCTGCCGTGCAGGTAGCATACTCTTGTAGTCCTCTCAAAATCCAGCATTTATTGATAACTCATGCAAAAATATTAAAGCAAATGAAAGTGTATTTCTTTTCAATATAGGAAAACTGGATAAAGCTTTAAGAAATAAGAATTAAACTATGTTACACAATGTTAGGCTTTAATTTGTAAACAAATGTAAGTACAAGTCTTTCTAACATACCTAGCTAGTACTTACTATATCCTTTTGCAATTGTCAAATACATAATGAGGTGTATGTCTATTTTCTATACACATGTGCTTATTTGTGTATGACTGTAAAGATAGACAAAACACACATGTGCTAGAGAACAGATAGTCTTCAGTCATTCCACTAATATTTATTGAGCACCTACTCTTACTCTTTTTGTTTGTTTGGTTTGGGAGCTATGCCTGGGCTTACTCCTGGCTTTATTCTGTAAGATCAATCCTGGTGGGGCCCAGAGGACTATATTGGGTGCCAGGGGTCAAAATCAGGCGGCTGCATGCAGATCAAACACTTTTCCCACTGTATTACTACTCCAGTCCCTCATACACATGATTTTAAGAGAAAATTGCCTTAGTGTTTATCCACTGATAGAGCAGCTACTGTAGAAATTTTTAGGGACTTCTGGGATTAAGTCTACTGAGGTAGAACTAGTGAAATGCATTATCCCGCCAATCATAGGAAAGCCACTGCAACAAACCTGTGCAAAAGTGGGGGCCAGAAGAAAGTACAGCAGCGAAGTCACTTACCTTTCATAAGTCAATTGGGTTTCAATTTCCAGCAAAGTGAAGTTGCTGGAAATTGAAACCCAGTCAAGAAGGGACGAATCATATCCCATTGTACTTAGATACCATGTCAACAAGGAAGGAGATTCTGATCCAGGATCCATCCATCTGCTCCTTTAAGACAGGCTAAATACAGCAAGCTAGTCACAAGAAAGAAAACACTTTTTCATATCATTTATATAAGTCCCTAGAGCAGTCAAGTTTGCAGAGAAGAAAGAGAATGAGATCTCAGGGGATGGGGAGCAGGAACGGGAGCTGTTATTAAAGACTGAATTTTCAGTTTACAAAATGAAGAGTTCTGAGAAAGTCTATATAGCAGTGCACACGGCACTGAAATGTACACCATGATGTTCTGTGGTGAGACATTAGAGAGCAACCACAAATAAAGTTTATAACATTCAGAAGTTTATGTTTTTAAAAAGTATACACATACATTACAGATGCATAAAAACACACAGAGAGATGCATAAAAAACATATGCACAGATGCATAAAACACAGATATGCATAAAAACACACACACATACACAGATGCATAAAACACACATATGCATAAAAACACACACACATACACAGATGCATAAAACACAGATATGCATAAAAACACACACACATACACAGATGCATAAAACACACATACGCACAGATGCATAAAAACACACACACCCATACACAGGTATAAATTATATCCAAAGTGATTAATATTGTTTAATAATTACTTAGAAGTCAATTAATAATAATTTAGAAGCAATAACTAGAACAGCAAGTTTCAATTAGTTTACAAGAACAATTGTTTGGTATTAGGAAAGAAGGAAAGGAATTTTTACTCAGATTTCAATAAAGTGGTTGAAGAATTGGAAAATAAGTATCTTTATTTATTAAGTTTAGCCAATATTCAGCTCTTTCCACTTGGATCTTAAATATTAAAGCATCTTCTTAAGACAGCCAAAATAGCAAAAATTTGAGTCAGTTTTACTTACTAAATCACTTACTTTGTGATTTTGTACTTACTAAATCACAGATCTTGGGTCCAACTGATCAATTTACAGAGATCTGAATTTCTCTTACATGGTATGCAAGAGCTATGAGATATGCACAAGTACTTTTACCACTGGATAAGTGGAGATCATAGCTTTCATTAGATTTTCTAAGGAGTTGGTGTCCCTCTTCCAAAAAAAAGATTAATATGATGCAGTTATAAAACACACAGCAGAAATACCAACCACATTTCTTTGTTCATTGCAGCACTATTCACAATAGCCAGAATCTGGAAAACCTGAGTGCCCAAGAACATACAGCTGGATAAAGTAACTCTGATACATCTACACAATGGAATACTATGCAGCTGTTATAAAAAAATGAAGTCATGAAATTTACCTATAAATGGGCGGACATGGAGAGTATCATGCTGAACAAAATAAGTCAGAAGGAAAAGGACAGATATAGAATGACTGCATTCTATATCTTTTCTTATATTGTGGGATATAAGGAAAAAATAGTACAAGACTATAATATCCAAGGTCAGGGAAAATAGGGGCCAGGATGACTTGTCAATGGTTGGAATCTGACACAAGTGTTTGAGGAATTAATATGACATTAATAGTTGGAAATGGTCACACTGCGCTAGAACTGAAAGGAGGTAAAGGGATATATATAATAACCCTTCAGTGCCTGTATTGCAAAGCACAATGCACAAAATGACAGAGAGAGAGAGAGAGAGAGAGAGAGAGAGAGAGAGAGAAGTGCCTGTCATAGAGGCAAATGGGGGGTTGAGGGGGTGGGAGGGAAATTGCAGACATTGGTGTTGGGAAATGTGCACTGGTGGAGGGATGGGTGTTGGAGCACTGTATGTCTGATCCCAATCACGAACAGCTTTGTAAAGGTTTATCTCAAGGTGATTCAATTACAAAAATTTTAAATGCAGTCATGAAAGATATTCCTTAACCTCCATGTCGGCAGACGTGACTGTGAGCTCCCAGCCACCACAGCCAGCAACAGCAGGAAGAGAGACACTCCAAACCCACAGCTGTGCCGCTCGCGCCCCACGTGGAGCAGACCATGGTGTTCCGGGAGGGCGGTAAACGGCTCAGCCAGCCCCCGTCTGAGTCCAACATAGCTCCAAGGGATCGCTCACACGCGTGGAGGGGGCCACGCTGGCCAGACTTGGAGCAGGGATTTGGGCTCTTCCTCCCATTCCTCCACCTCCATGTCATCTGGCATGGCTGTGAGATCCCAGCCACCACAGCCAGCAACAGCAGAAGAGAGACACTCCAGACCCACAGCTGTGCTGGCGCGTGGCCTCAGAGCAGCCGCGTGACAGTCTTAGACAATAATGGAAGTTAGGACCAGGTCCTTCCCAGGATCTTTCACATGTATACACTGTATACAGTTCTAGGCAGGTTCTAGCCGTGGCCCATCATCCCAGTGAGCCTAGCAAGAAGCCAGAGGAACCCCACATCATGAGGTCAGTCATTCTCAACATCCAGACTCCACAACTCCTCAGAGCTCCACCCAAGAGAAAAGTTGATCTCTCCCCATTGCGGTTCATTGGCAAATGCACGAGATGCGAGCCTACTACTGAGAGTGTACCACCCACGCGGCAGAGCCTGGCAAGCTACCCATGTTATATTTGATATGCCAAAAACCAGTAACAATTATAGACCTCATTCCCATGACCTGAAGGAATGATTTGAGGCTCTTCATGCTCCTGGAGTATACAGATGCTCTTGGGCTACACTAGCTCATGACAGGACATATGGAGATACTACTGGCGCCCACTTGAGCAAATTGATGAACAATGGGAAGACAAGTGATACAAGTCATAAAAGCTATTGGCACATGTATTAAAAAACAATAACATAATGTATCAATAATCAAAGCAGGAAGTATGACAATTCATGGATGAGAAGAAAAGTTCCTTTGTTTGGGGGTCACACCCTGCAGTGCTCAGAAACCTTCTCTTGGCACCGCCCTCAAGGATCACTCCTGGAAAAGCCTGGGGGTCATAAGGGGTGCCAGGGAGCAACCTGGGTCTGCTGATGTCGGGTAAGCACCCTACCTACTCTACTATCATTCCAGCCTTAAGAAGCTTTTAAATCTTGTTGATTTCTCAAAAAATATTATTTTAAATCCCTTGAGGATTTCTCAAAGAAATTATTCTCCCAAATATAAGAAGGAGTCACCAACGCAAGAATCTTCCTATTTGGGTCTATAAATAGGTCTGAATAGGCCCTGGGATATAAGGTACAACAAGAAGGAAATACCAGGGCTTAACTTACCTAAGGGAAAGCAGGGTGCACTGTTGAAATTAAAGTCAAAAAGACCGAGATCCAGATGTTGAGAAGTTGAATTTAAATCAAGGAATCTGAATGCCATACTCACCTAGCAGGGGAGACACCATGATCACGAAGGTGGTTTCCCCAGGGCGAGGCTTATCCATTGCACTCGGATGTGCTGACCCCTGCGATTTCCCCAAATGTGGGAAACTCGACTGCATAATTTGTGGTAGTGGGGACTGCGTTCACGCTCTCCCCTTAATAAAAAAAAAAAGAAAAACAAGAAAAAAAAAGAAATCTGAATGCCAAAATGAGGTGAAGGATCTTTCAGCAAAGGAGAAACATACTAAGAAATGCATTTTAGAAGAAGAAAACTGTTTGCTTAGAGGAAGGACTAGCTGTGCAAGGCCCTCACACAGGCTGGAGATGATGCAGATCTAATTTCAGGCAAAGGCTCGGAGAGATTCATAAACCATCTTGCCCCTGTTGACTGATTAGGTACAGAGATAAGAAAAAATTTCTAGGATGACATTTATGAAATGCTCAAAATTTATGACATTTATGACATTTATGACATTTATGAAATGATAAAAAATCGCCAAGGTGAAAATACAAGTGAAATGTATTAGGAAAACAATTGTATAATCCCACTTGGAAATGACCAATCAATGATGTGTGCAGCAAAATCACAAAAAAAAATAGTGATGGTTGAAGATCTAGGATTTATTGACTAGAACTTGTGAAGAAGGTAGATGAGAGAAAAAGAGCGTAGAAAGGAAGATGGAAGCTTGCACACATGTTGTAAAGGTGAAAAGACAAATATTCATCTTAGGGAAGCCACATGCTAACTAACAGATAGTTGGAGAATCATCAGGTTGTTTTCAGTACTGGGGCAAGAGTAAGGGTCCTTTCCAGCACTGTCCTGTGAGTTACATCTTCAGAATTCTATCACAGGGCATAAAAATGGAGATGAGTTTCCCTCCCCAGCCCATATATCCTGCATAAGTTTCTTGTATCAGTATCACAAATATCAATGTTGCAGTGCCAAAGTGATATTTCAGCAGGGAGGGCATTTCCCTTACATCTAGCAACCTGGGTTTGATCCCCTGCATCCCATATGGTCCCTCCAAGCACCGCCAGGAGTAATTCCTGAGTGTAGAGCCAGGAATAACCCCTGAGCATGGTTAGATGTGACCTAAAAAGCCCCCCCCTCAGAATTACCCATGTTGCTTGAAGCAACACTTCCCTGGATCAGTAGCGACTAACAGCTATCTGAGGCTCCATCACTCAAAATCATCTGAAGAGGATCAGATGCCACCAACAGTTTTTCCCACATCTCCAGTTTGTAAATTATATCTACTTAGCCCTTCAGAATGGATGAAGTCAACCAGAAAACAGGGAGGAAAACAGAGGATCGTGGACTAATGCAGCTTGTTTGGGGCTGAGTCAGCAAACAAGTTTGATTTGCCTTAATGCTTCTAAGAATGGTACTATCTGTTGACACTTTAAGATTGATAGATTTCATCACTTCACTTGATCACTTGAATCCCGTTATTCATCGATTTGCTCGGGCGGATGCCAGTAACATTTCCATTGGACCCTATCATGTGCCAATGTAGCCCAATGACATCTGGTTGGTTCAGGAATATGAAGCGCCTCAAACCGTTCCTTCAGGGTCTTGACAAGAAAGTCTGACCATCTTGTAGGTGGGCGGCCACGTGATCTTTTGACATCCCGTGGGATCCAGTCGGTAACGGCTCTAGTCCAGCAGTTGTCCCCAAATCGCATTACATGTCCAGGCCATCTCCTTTTCGATGCCTTGGCAAACGAGACAGCATCCCTGATTTTGGAATAGCGACGGAGGTCAGAACTCCGGATTCCTTCTCTCACTTGAGTGAGGCGTGATATTCCAAGCATAGCTCTTTCGATTCCTCTCTGGGAGACCCGAATAGCATGCTCATCCTGCTTTTCGTAGGGCCCAGGTCTCTGAGGCGTATGTTAATGCAGGGAGAACGGTGGAGTCAAAGAGATGTGCCCGGAGCCGGAGGTTCTTTGTCCTTTTAGCTATTTCTTCGATGCCTTTGAAGGCATTCCATGCCCCTCTCTTCCTCCTGCGCAGCTCAGGTTTTAGGTCGTTCATCATGTTGACTTCTCGACCTAGGTACACATAACTGCTGCATTCAGAGATGTTTGTTCCATTGAGAGTGAATGGGGCCTCTGGAACTAGTTCATTCTTCATGAACATAGTTTTCTTTAGATTCAGCTGTAGACCTATCTTTCCACATTCTCGGTCGAAGTTAGCCAGCATTTGTGCCGCTTGGCTAATGTTTGGTGTTATTAGAATGATGTCATCAGCAAAGCGGAGGTGGTTAGTTGCCGACCATCTATCTTCACTCCCGTTCCTTCCAATTCTAATTGTCTCATGATGTTCTCGAGGGTGGCGCTGAAGAGTTTTGGTGAAATGGTATCACCCTGTCGAACCCCTCTTTTCACATTAATGATCACTTCTTTGTAGAATGGTGAGATCCTGGTGGTGAATCTGTAATAGAGCTCATGAAGGATCTTGATGTACTGGGTTTGAACACCCTGTTTGGCTAGGGCTTTGATGACTGCTTCAGTCTCCACAGAATCAAAGGCTTTCTGTAAATCAATGAACGTGAGACAGCGGCATCTTGTACTCCCTACAAACCTCGATGAGCTTGGTTACTGTGTGGATATGGTCAATTGTGCTGAATCCTTTCCGGAAGCCTGCTTGCTCGCATGGTTGTCCTTCATCTAGTGTTCTGCTAATCCTGTTCAGGATGACTCGTGTAAACAGCTTGTAGATGACAGACAACAGGCAGATGGGGCGATAGTTGCCGATGTTGTGAATGTCTCCCTTCTTGAACAGTAGAACTGTCCACTGGTTTTCCATCTTGGCATAGGGATCCTGGCCTAAACACTTAGCAGGGTTCAGCTAGGAACTGGAAGTTGGGGTTTTCCTGTCCTTGGATTGTCATGCCAGAACTGGTGTGAGTAAAAGCTTTTTGAAACTTTGCTGGATTCATGAGTCGTTGTCTCTACCTGCTGATCCCCTGGAGTAGAAGGAGATCCTGTCCTGCTCCCCAGTATTGTTGGGAAATACAGCTGCACCCCAGCACAAAGCTGAGCAGAGAAGAAGTTTCCGGCACCCATTCACTTTTATCACCTTAATCTTCTGCTCTAATCAGAGTAATAGAAGAGTAAGAGCAATTATATGCCTGTTGTACTTAAAATCAGAGTCTCAAGGAGTTCTTCTGTGTGGTTTCTATACACAATGGAATACTATGCAGCTCTAATAAAAAACAAATTCATGCAATTTGCATGGATGCAACCTGAGAATATCATCTTGTCGAGCGAAACCAGTCAGAAGGAAAGGGCTGATGCAGAGTGACCCTCTCAAATGTAGAACTTAATGATACAAATAAGGTTGCAACAAAGATCCAAAGGCATTATGGGAAAACTGATCCACACAATTCATTTGGGGGGTGAGCTTTGGAATGGTATCTTGGAGTCCTTAAGAGAGGGAGAGGATACACCTGATGATGTGTAGTGTGGAGTTGAAATGATGTGCATGAGAAAACATTAATAATAGCATTATAAACCAAAGAATTTCAATTAAAATTTTTCCAAGTAAAAGCAATTCCTGATATAAGTGCCAAGAACTTGTACATACAGAGTATAGGATGATCTGTCATATAAATATTATGACAAACGTCTCAAAATTATTTCAGTTAATAAGACTTTCATTTTTCTCTACCATTCTTCACCTAAATAAAAAGACTGAAATTCTATGCTTTGATGATTGGAGCAGTTAAGGAAGGGCAAAAGGAAAAATGAAATCTCCAATCTCAAAGAGAAAGGAAAAACACAGCCTTAGTTAGGATTTATTCTATTAGGATCTAACCAAGTTTCATTGAGTTGAACAAGTTTTCTCTATAATTCATAGATATTATAAAATATGTATTCAAGATCATAGAAATGTCAGAGCAACTTATTTCTATAAGTTGCTCTGACAAATGATCACTTTAATGTTCTCATCCAAGTCTGACATGAAGCTTAGTAGACAGATAATAAAACTGATGGATAATAAATCAAGGAAATGGATAATAAACTAAATGCAATACAAATAAATTTTATTTAACCAGGTTAGCTCATTGATCACAAAAAAAAATACCCCTCTTGATGCTTCACCTTTTCAGTGAGGCTGAAATATTTTTTCAATGGATAAAATAAAGTGAAGGTCTAGTAAAAAATTTTTTAATCTCAGTGATTTAGAGCAATATGTTCTTGAAATCCAGGTCAATTTCCTTAAAAGTTCATTTTAAACATCAGACTGTTACCCATATCAAACAAAACAAATTATTTTTTGGCAATGCCTTTATTTCAATTAAGAGAGAAACAGATTTTAATGAGCTTTTCTGTTCACCTTGATTAAACCAGAGTTTTAGAGAAAGTAGCTGAGCTGAACTTCAGTATTGTGAAGCTCAAGTTCAACTAATGAAGGGACAAAGACCTTAATTTTAGCTGAATGGTCTTCCCACGTCTGCACCAGCTTTACACTCTATTACAGTCTCTGGAACAAAAGGCTCAGACCCTCCCACTGGGAATCCTTAGCTGGAGCCCTGGGCACCATTGTTGATTTTATCCTAAAGAGCTTGGGAACACATTTTATAAACATGAAAACAGAGAGCAAATAAGTGTGAGAAATAGCCAGTGAAAGATGGTCAGTGGACTTGGCTCACAGACTGTCAGCGCCATGTGGGAGGTGGCTGAAAACAGTGTAGGTAGACGCATTTCTACTTGGTGTGTTTAGTCAGTTCGAGGGTTGACAATGATATTCATGTATCTCTTCTCTTACATGTGAAAATAATCACAAATTTCTCAGGGGCTGAATGCCCTGCAGGTTAACAAGGCTGGATTCAACTGCACATACAAACAGATACCTTATGTTCAGCCTGAGAGTCAGGGATGCTTTCTTTGGACAAATCAATATTGGATTCATGAATGGAAATTCTCCTTCCCAGAGTTCCCCAGTGCCAATAAAATGCTAGAATTTCAGAACACCTGCAAACTGTTTCTCCTCTCTGTACAGATTTGACACAGCTGACTATGTAACCAGAACTAGAAGGTCAGGGGCTACCTACCAATGAATACTATTTCAGGATTTCTTTATGGCTCCTATTTTCCTTTTAAATAAAAATAAAATAATGAATTGACAATGCCACAATGAATTTTATACATACAAAATACCAAAGGCAGGACATTATTTCTTGACTCTCCAATAGATGTTGAACCCATTTGAAACGAGAACAAATAACCTGCAGATGTATTGTAATCACAAGTGGCATCTGAATAGAATAGTTGCTTCTGCAACTGAGAGGAGAGAAGCTCTAGTCACTGAGAGAGGACTGCCAGAAATGGATATTAAAAACCCCAAAGCTTTCTCAGTTTAAGTTAAGAAATAAAATTAGCCTCCTACAAATCCTACCCCTAAATCAAAAGATGAAAATTATCCAATTTTAGTAGGCAAACCTTTCCAACTCACCCTATGAATAATTCAGCCTAAGAAAGCCACTATTATCCAGCATGGAATCCCTAATATGCAATAGAAAGTTTTCTCAGGATCTCAGAGGAGTTCCAAGATTGCATTTCTCATAACAAATGGTGGTTATGACTAACTAAAATTCTACCACAAATATAAACTTGAAAGCAGACTAAAAATCTATTCAGTCGAGAAACATTCAGTAAGGCTGAGCCAACTGGAAAAGATGCACCCAACACAAGCCTATATCTGTTCCATCATCTCCTTAGTTTATGTTTTACTGGGGACCCACCCTAGGCTCCAGCACTAGCTGGGAGCGAGGACATGAAGAAGAGAGAGGTGATGTTCTTCTCAGAGCTGCATCAAGGTCTTGCTCTTCAACCCTGGCCTTGCCACGCTATGACTGGTAGCAACATCTCAGATAGATGAAGCTGTTTTTATCATTACTGAGAGAATGCAAGAATGCTTAGTTCCAATTCTCTCAAGGACAAATGACTTGTGGGATTGCAAAGGAGGAAAAAAAAGAAATCATGGTTTTTTAGGCAAAAGGTTCATGTAGACAGACTACAAACTGAATGTTTTCCCCATCCTGCCCCACTCATGTGGTGATTTTCTATATCCCAAGATGTGACCGTTGAACAGTACTTGGTATCAGTTCCAAGTATGGAAGATGGAGATGATGGAGATGATGGAACGCTGCCATACAAGTGAAGGCCTCATGGATAGGCTTCGTGACATTAGAGGAGCGCAGAGTACACTCATCCCCTCTCCACTGCCTCTGTAAGAAGTACGGGCTCACAGCGCTGCAGAGGGCCCCTCACCAGAATCCATCCGCCCATTGTAGAGTGACCTTGGACTTCCAGCCTCCAAAGACTGTGAGTAGGAAAGATCGTAAAGTCACCTCGTTCATGACATGTAAAGATCTTTTGCACCGCTGTTTAGGAATTACAGTGGCAAGAGTGTTCCGTTGTTTATGGCTTTGGTGAACCAAGTTACTGCATCTTTCCCGCCACCAACGTTCCCAAGACCCTCCCCACTGTCTTCATACCATTTCTAGTCCACTCTTCCCTCCCACCCAAATCCCTTCCTTGCACTGCTTGGTCACCTCAGTGTATAAGTTGAAGTCCAAGAACTCGTTCTACTGAATTTTTGTTATAACTGTCTCAATTAAGAGGGAGTGAAGCATTTCATTTAGTTTTTTGTGCTGCAGTTTTTCTTCTATCTTCTCTCCTAGTAGACTGTGTTAAGTGAGTGGAAGTAATTTTACCTAACAGTCATTTGGAACCTTTGACAGCAAGTTGATCCAAACAGACAGACAGACAGACAGACAGACAGCTATTCCATCACCATCATTATCATCATCATCATCATCATCAAAAACCTTTGTGTCCCCCCCCACCATTCTACTCATTACACCATAAAACACATCTAAATACATATAAGAAATATTATAACACATACTCTATAAAGCACATTATATGCCTTAGGATCACTGTGGTGGCACCGTGAACTTGGTCAGAAACCTATCTCAATGTATAGCTAACAAATATTTAATAGCTAATAGATTAGGTCTGTTAGAAATTACACCAAGGCTGGCAAATGCAGAGGTACTGGAGCTGTTTGAAAGCGCAATAAAAACCCAATAAAATTTTTAGCAAACTCACACATCTGTGGACAGATGGGAGGCATTATGCAATGGAGGTCACTGCTCCAGCAACCTCTACACTCCGGCCCCTACTGCGCTGGGCCAAGGGGAGTGCAAAGTGCCTCTGTGAGTTTTCCTTCTCTGTCAGCATTCAGAGAAGTCATTTGTAATCTCTCTAAAATAAGCTATTAAAACAGACAGCCCTTGACCCACACCCAGGAAGACAATGCACAAAATACTCCAAATCTCTGACCCAAAGACTCAAGGTCTTGCTGTTAGTATTTGTTTGTTTTGGGAAAACATAATATTTCATAAATATGCATAACAACTTGCCAGGCATTTTCTTTGTTATAAATACACAAGTGGTAATATTTGAGGTGGGTAATGTAACTTCGGGGAATAATTTCAGGAGTGGTCAAGCTATCAGTTATAAAAACTACAAAACAGAATGAGCGATGGGTTTTGGAATGTATAAGGCTACATTCACCAGACTAGGTAAATAATATGAAATGAATATTCAGAAATCCTTACCTTAAAGGAAATTTTGTATATGCAGAGAGTGTATACATTTTATTGAATTCCTCTAGAATTTCCCCCTTTCTACCTACCAATTAATTGTCAAGTTGATATTCTGGAATCATTTCCTTCCCTGCATGAAAACTCTCCTTTCTGGAATAATAAATATTAAGGAGAATAAATCTGGAAGGTGAAAGTTTAGGAGAAAACAGGGGAACCTACTTCTGCAGTCTTGAAGTAAAGACCTATCTAAGTAATATATGGAAGTGTGTCTTAGAGGGTGGAATATTTATAAATGCTTTTGAGGTCAGATATATCTGGACTTTAGCCCTATCATGTCTTAGTCTATTGTCAGGTTACCTAGAACATGTCCTTTAACATTTATTACTCATTATTTTTATCTGCCAGGTAAAGATGAAAATAATAGCTACCTCCCAAAATTGTTATGATGCATAAGACATATTTCCCATGCAGAGCACTTAGAATCATGCCTAGCAATTAGTTAATACACAATAAATATCTGTAGTGATCACTGTTTCTGTATTTCAAACTAATGTGCAGAAATTCAGTGAAAAAAATTGTTGTTCAACTCAGAAACCTAAGACCTAGCAGTGATGCCAGTGAAAATCAATGACCTCAAAGTGCTTAGGGAATATGCCATGAGTCAGTTGTTAAGGAATTTTCATTAGAAGCTGAATCATTTATCACACACTTCTCGTTCACTCTCAGACTCTTTTGACCCATGGACGCCAAAGAACTGTTAATATAAAGATGATTGCTGAAAAAGTAAGTGCGTGCCTATTCTTCCAATATGAAAGCCAGAACACTAGCCACAAAGTGGAACTTGACTATCATACACAAGACGTTGGGACAATGATCTTTACCAGATCAGGATTACAAAATTTCCATAGATTAAAACAAGAGCTTTGTATATAAAATAGTTTGCTATCAGGACCAGAGAGATAAAACGATCATTTGAGTATCTTCCAGGTCACTCAAATTTTTTGAATCTCATTTTTCTTCAATGATGAAGAAAATAAAGAGAAGATGCATATTGTTCAAAATAAGGTTTCCAGCACCCAAGCTATTGGCATAAAAGAATAACATCTACTTACCAGAAGGAATGCTTCTTATTCAGATATTTAAAGCAAAAGAAATATTTTCAAGTACCAATACAAATGTCTGGAGAATAAATTAAAGATTTCAGAAACTAATGCAAAATATACATAGGTCTTATAGATAGAATAATAACTAGGGGTGCTATCTACTCTGCTAAAGCTCCTCCCTAAAACGTATGATCTCAGGGTCAGAAAGATAGCAGAGCGCTTTACCGTGCGAAGCTGGTGTTTGGTTCCCAGCACTGCATGGTGCCCAGGCACTCTCAGGAGTCATCCCCAAGCAAGGAGCCCTAAATGCTGAGCTCAATCATCCCTGAGCACCACCTGGTGTGGCTCCAAAACCAAAACATTTTATTATTAAATCTTTGTATATATAAAAACTGAATTTAAAGATATTATAATAACCACTGAAATACTCAATCTACCTAAGTTTTTTTTTAAAAAAGAAGAATTTTTTCAGATCAATCCAAAGTTTATTAGATTTATCTTAGAGCATCTTTCTCTCTCTCTTTTCTATTTCTCTCTTTTTCTTTCTTTTCTTTCTTTCTTTTTCTCTCTCTTTCTCTTTCTCTTTCTTTCTTTCCTTCTTTTCTTTCTCTTTTTTATTACATAAGGATTTTACTTAGGCTTTTGGTGTTTTGTTTATTTTTTCATTTTTCTTGGACTGAATCACTGTGAGAGGGGCGTTGCAAGCCCATGATTGTGTTAAGGTGAATCATTCTCAATCCACCCACAGCTCCATGCCTTGCTATTGCAAAGGTATTGTTCTAAGAGTGAACTGTGAGTGGTTCCTCCATAGGTGAACGTGTCATTTCCCGTGGGGCGGGGTGGGAGCTGGGGTAGAATGATAGAGCGGAGAACATAGACAGAATCAAAGGACTCCCTTTCCTGCAGCACAAAGAACATCACTTCCATGCGTGAGATACCACCGAGAGATATACAGTTAAAATAGTTAGATATACAGTTAAAAAGTGTTCATATTTGGGCTTCAGTGTTCCAGCATCCATCTCTCCACCAGTGTCCATTTCCCACCACCAATGTCCCCTGATTTCCCCACTCCTCAGTCTGCCTCTATGGCAGGCAATTTTCACCTGTCTGTCTGTCTGTCTGTCTGTCTGTCTCGTCTCTTACACATTGTGACTTGCAATACATAGATTTAAAGGTTATCATGTATATCCTTTTGCCTACTTGCAGTGCTCAGCTCTGTGCTGGTCTTATCATTCACCATAATTATTAGTACACTCTTCCTTTCTCTGAATGACCTGACCTCCTGACTCCCACACACTTGCGTAGGTTCCACCCACTGACAAGACCTCCTGCTCCATGTTTTGTCTGCCGCCATGCTAAATTTGGTGTTGCTTGTCCCTACGCTATCTCCATACTTTCACCATGTATGTACTATCCATTTGTGCAGATTTCCTCTATTTTAACTTTACTCAGTTTCATTCTTTATAAATCCATCAGCGAATTCCTTTTTTATGAACTAAATAATGCACCTGTAAGAGATACTTCTTTTCATCTCTATAGTTCAGTTCACTCATTTCCTTAAGGGTTAAACTCACAATTCATTTAATCATTCTCTTTCTGATGAATGGTTGGGGGTTCTTCTCTGTCCCACTTCCTTATAATGTGATACCTTCCTGATTATGACTTTCTGTTCAGCTTAGGGGGTAATTTGAACCTACGGGTGGTAGCTTCCTGATCATAAAAGAGATATTATCAGTAATCCATGCTATAGCATAACTTTGAGTGCTAAAGCTGGAAGTGCAAACAACAGTGTAAGCTTTCATCCTTCTAATGATTTCGCTGAATACATGACAACAGTCAGGGATTGGGCCTGAAGCTTAAGCTTCCAGACCCTCTGTGCACAGATTGTGACTAGCCGTATGTTTTTACAAAAACTATAGAAGTGAAATATTTCAGCTACTATAAATTAAGGCAACTGCCAGGTCCTCTAGAGCCTCACAGCATGCTCCACTCTTGGGATTAGAGCCTCCCACTTCTGCATACATGGCTATTGTCTCTTGGCTTTCAAAAGCTTAGTGTTAATGGAGTGGCCTCAGGTATTTTTTTTAAATTAAACATTTTATTATACCACCGTGAGATATACAATTACAATGTTGTTCATGTTTGGAGGTTTCGGTCACATAGTGTTCCAGCACCCCGCCCCTCCACCAGTGCCCATTTCCCACCACCAATGTCCCCAATTCCCTCCCCCTCCCATAGCCTGCCTAAATGGCAGGGTATTTATCTCTTTTCTCTCTCCCTCTCTCTCTCTTCCTTCTCTTACATATTGTGGGTTGCACTACATACACATAGAAGTCATCATGTGCATTTTTTGCCTGTATTTAGTGCTCAGTTCTATGTTGATATCAGCCCTTTTGACATTTATTCACACATGTTCCCTTCTCTATCTTACCTAACCTCTGACTCCCACACGCTTGTGGTAATTTCCACTTTTGGTAAGATCACCTGATATATTTATGTCATGCAAATAAATGCAGTCATTCTATGTCTCTCTCTTTCCTTCTGACTAATTTCACTCAACATGATCCTTTCCATGTCCATCCATTTATAGGCAAATTTCATAACTTCATTTTTCCTAACAGCTGCATAGTATTCCACTGTGTAGATGCACCACGGTTTCTTTATCCAGTCATCAGTTCTCAGGCATACTGGTTGTTTCCAGGTTCTGGCTATTGTGAATAGTGCTGCTATGAAAATGAAAGTGTGGATTGTGTTTCCGCTGTGTGTCTTTGGCCTCCCAGGGTATATTCCCAGGAGTAGTATGCTGGATCAAAAGGAAGCTCAATTTCTAGTCTTTGGAGGAATGTCCATATTGTTTTCCAGAAAGGTTGTACAAGTCGACATTCCCACCAACAATGTATGAGAGTCCCCTTTTCCTCACATCCACGCCAGCACTTGTTGCTTTTACCCTTTTGGATATGGGCCAGTCTCTGTGGTGTGAGGTGATATCTCATTGTTGTTCTGATTTGCATCTCTCTGATGATTAGTGATGATGAGCAATTTTTCATATGCCTTTTGGCCATTCCAATTCAGGTGTTTTTGACACATACTGAGTCAAGGGGACCTATTGTGTTTGCAAAACACTTCTAATGCCACTGTTTGGCCTCATTCTGCTTCATGTGAGGAAGGGCCAGCACCGCACCGAAAGAGTGGAGAAAGGAAGGGATCAAAACGTGGAAGCCAGGGGGAGCAATAGTCCAAGGGTACAGCGCTTGCTTTACATACAGCCAAACAAGTCCGTATTCCATACAGACTTCCAAGCCCATCAGGAGTGATCCCTGAGTGCAGTACCAGGAATAGCCAATAATCGCCAAGTGTACCCCAGAATAAAACAAACAAATCAAAACTGATTTAGAAACTAATCTATGGGGAATTGTCAAATATTGTAGTTCATATGAAAAAGAAATTTAACTGTGTTTTTCCCAAACTTGACAGCCATTCTAAAAATGTATGTGACATCAGTAATAAGTGGTAAAGATGGCATTTCCTAAACTACTATTAATGAAGAGCAGTTCTGTTACAACAAAAACTAGATTATTTGTTATTTTCTCTATTCAAGTGATATTGTTATAGCTTGAACCGGGAAACACAACTTCTTTTGTGACTATTACAATTCTCCTGCCGTATATTAGGTCAATCACCTAAGAGATTATTTACAGTTAAACTAAAGTCAAGCAATTATGAAGAAGAAGGACCAAGAGCTGCAGGAAAGTGTAAAGAAGAGTGCCAGAGTGATAGCACAGCCAGGAGAACGCTTTCCCAGGCAAGCAGCCAACCTGGGTTTGATCCCTGGCATCCCCTGGTTCCCCAAGCACAGCCAGGAGTCATTTCTGAGTGCAGACCTGAGACTAAACCAAAAAAATAAAGAGAAACGAAAGTAAGACGATGACATGACAAATCAAATTTCTTTTTTTTTTTTTTTTTTTTTTGCTTTTCTGGGTCACACCCAGCAATGCTCAGGGGCTACTCCTGGCTCTGCACTCAGGAATTACTCCTGGCGGTGCTCGGGGACCATATGGGATGCCGGGATCGAACCCAGGCCGGCACAGGCTGGCGCGCATGCAAGGCAAACGCCCTACCCACTGGGCTATCGCTCCGGCCCACAAATCAAATTTCTTAGTCAACGATCTGGTGGTTACTAAAGACTGCAGTGAAAGAGAAATCTTTAGGCCAGAGAGGTAGTGCTGGAATTAAGATGCTTGCCTTCCATGTGGCCTGCCCAGATTCAATCCCCAGAAGCCCATATACCAAGTCCTTATACAAGCACCATCAGGTGTAATCCCTGGTTAGATAACCAAGAGTAAGTCCTGAACTGTGCAGGGTGTGAGAAGATGGAGGGAGGGAGGGAGGGGAGGGAGGGAGGAAAATAGCGAGGGAGGAAGGAAGGGAGGAAGGGAGGAAAGGAGGAAGGAAGGGAAGGAAGGAAGGAAGGAAGGAAGGAAGGAAGGAAGGAAGGAAGGAAGGAAGGAAGGAAGGGAGAGGAGGGAGGGAGGGAGGGAGGGAGGGAGGAGGGAGGGAAGGAGAGGAGGGAGGGAGAGAGGAGGAGGGAGGAAGGAAGGAAGGAAGGAAGGAAGGAAGGAAGGAAGGAGGAAGGAAGGAAGGAAGGAAGGAAGGAAGGAAGGAAGGAAGGAAGGAAGGAAGGAAGGAAGGAAGGAAGGAAGGAAGGAAGGAAGGAAGGAAGGAAGGAAGGAAGGAAGGAAGGAAGGAAGGAAGGAAGGAAGGAAGGAAGGAAGGCAGGCAGGCAGGCAGGCCTTTCAGATGCCGTTGCTTGCTGCTGGAATTCAGAGAGTCAAAGAGAGGCTGCAATGAGCTGAAAATGACCTGTGGGCTTGGTGGCTTGGGTTAAATCTGGTGTGGGAGTCGTGGCAAAGGCTTTAGATCAGACCCATCCCTCCAAAGGGTTTAAAGACTGAGAAAAATAAACAACTTTTACCTCTGAGAGTAATGTGCTGAACACATTGAAGAAAGTGCCATGCTACAATTTATTAATAATGGAAAACACAAGATTTCTAGTATTACCTTCATTAAATTTTTTTTCTCTGCCACTGCAAACTTACCATCAAAATTGACACTTAGCATGGAAGTGGAATACAGAGAACAAAGAACATTGCCTTGGGAACTTTCATATGAGACTTTCATCCAAGTTGCTTTAGCTCCTTGCTGTGCGATTTCAAGGCAAATTATGTCACTGCTCTGAATTTCTACTGCCTTACAGTAAAAAAGAAAGTCATATTTACTCGCAGGCTTTGGAACTACAATTTCAGCAGAAGGGCTAAAACTTTGAAATCTCACTGAATTAAGCCCAGCTCTCTGACCTGTGACAACTAAAAGCCTCTCCTACAACTCCCAAGATTTATAGCTATAAATGTCTCTGCTTTTCTATTTCTGCACCTTCCGGGCTACCTCGGCTTATCCATCTGGAAGGATGTCCAGCACCAGCTCAGGCTCCCCCAAGCATTCTGACCAGCTCTCGTTGCTTGAGATTTGAGCAGAAGGCTCCCCGGGAGGACTGAGCCCCACCTCTCCATGTGCTGCACCTCCTGTCTTCCGCTTCCCCTGGCCCCCTTTCTCCCTGGCTCTGCAACAACAACGAAAAAACTCTCTCCTTACTAGGAGGAATCGGGCCCCATCCCTGGCAGGCTTTCACTATCACCTCCTGGGCCATCAAAGTGTTTGTCTAGCAAAGGCAAATTTTCTTTTTTGAAGAGGAATTCTGACGACTTCTCTTTTCTCCCATCATTACATCACTGTATCACTGTCTTCCCGTTTATCATCGATTTGCTCAAGCGAGCACCAGTAACATCTCCATATGACCTGTCTCATGCAAGTAGAGCCCCAGGGCACCTGCTTGCTCCAGGAACATAAAGAGCCTCAAACCATTCCATCAGGTCATGGGAATGAGGTCTATAATTGTTACTGGTATCTGACATATCAAATAGAACATGGGTAGCTTGCCAGGCTCTGCCGTGCGGGTATCATACTCTTGTAGTCATCTCAAAACCCAGCATTTCTTGATGAACAGCATGGCCACAAGCAGCCGTGGGAGCCGGGCTGTGATAAGCTAGTCTGCTGGGTGGAGTTCTGACGAGGGGTAAGTCCGATGTGGAAAATGGAGGTCCTCATGGAGTGGGGGTCGTCTGGCTTGTTGTGAGGCTCTGCTGGGGTGGCGGGCCAGGGCTAGAACCTGCCATCCTTCATGGGCACCTCATGAGCAGCTGGGCACAGTGAGAGCCAGTAGCAGCTCTGCCCCATGCCCATCATTACATAAAGATCGCAAAACCACTAAGTCACAGAACGGCATCTACTCCGGTCAATGTTAGTATTACTCCCTGGTGGAGGAATGTCTTTTCTTAGAAGGTAGAGAAAAACAGGACTCTAGCACTGGATTTAGATTTCCCCTAAGGAGAGGGTGACTGTGTGTGTGAGTTTGACTCATGGCAGACCCAAGAAACCTCAGTGGATAAGTGTTGACTACACAAAGATCTCTTTACTGTCACTGACAGGTCACATGAACTCCAGCACAACGCATGAGCAGTGGCTAGTTGCAACTCAATTCCGTGTACTCGCGTTCTGGAACCCAGGCTAGAGCATGAGCCTCTTTGTGGGCCATGCCAGACTCCTGGCAGAGGAAAAGCTGCCAACAGTCCGAACCTTGCACTCAAACATGAGGCGTAGCAAACCCACTGACAACCTATTGGCCAAGGGCATCCCACTGTGAGGCTCAGTGTTCAAGAAGCCAAAGGGAGAGGATGAATATACAAATGGATAATGCCAGACCCATGCAATAAATATCAGGCCCATCACCTTGGCACCAACCAACCCAGGAAGCCAAACTATAGCCTCTGTAGTGAATAGCACAAGTGCTTAGGATCTGGTCAATGATTTCTGGTTTTTTCTTTCTACCCCTGCCTCCAACTCAAGATAAAGTGAAATATGACCCCAAACCAACCTCAGGTTATTTTGGCTTTGAGCCTGCCCCCATTCCCTCCTACCCCTTCCTCCCCAAACAACAAACCTGGAAGCCTCCCTCCCCCCCCGACCGAAAATAGCTTTCCCTCTCCCCCGTCTGCCGTTGACTCTCTGCCAAACTCACGAGATGGCGGCTGATTGCCTTGGTGATAGAGCAAATCCCGAATAAATGGTCTCTGTTCTCATCAGGGTGGTCTTTGCTTATTTCCACAAGATCCGTTTTCTTCCTGTGCAGGGGGTGGAGTGGGGCGCATGACAGAGAGTCGAGTGGCTGAGCATACACAGTCACTGGTGGAAAGACAGAATAAAGTGAGGTGGGGGGCTAGATTGTCCGCCACAGGGCACCTCCCGCACCCCAGAGAGCTGCTCCCTCCTCCCCACATGCCGACGTCTCTCCAGTGACGGAGGGTGCTCCAAGACCAGGAGCTGCTAAGCGTCTTGACCACACATCTGGGTCTGTCTCTTCTTCTTTGGAGATATATATATGAACTCCAGCACAAACCCGTGCACAAGACAGAGCAGTTTGGGAAAAAGGTCAATGAAAGAAACTCTACAGGAAGGCCAAGAAGGATGAGTGGGGGACTCAGAGGAGTCCCCTGGGCAGAAACCCACCTCAACCCCTCAGCAAGTGTTAGCAAAAGCCTCCACCTCCCTCCTCTTGCGAGCCGATGCTCCTCCAACAGTGCTGACTCTTCCTCCTCCAAGTAATCCTCTGGTTCCTTTCTTTCCCTCAGAGGTACTTGGCTCTATCCTCCAAGAGGTCCTTTTCTTTCCATTCTCCAAACCACCTCTAAGAGTCACTGGAGAGAAAGTGAATATAAGAACAGAAAGTGGCCAGACTCCGCATAACCCAGGAAAAACGTCATGACTTTATCAATACCATTCCCATATACGGGCTGTAATGGTCAATGTAATTAGTGCCGGCTAAGGGAGCAGTCATGATGACGGGGGAGGGAGGGAAATGAGGGTCTGAGGTGGCGGGAGCACACTGGTGGTGGGATTGGTGCTGAATGATGAATCTTTCTAACAACTATGCTGTGAGTAACTTTGCACTTTGTAAATCACAGTGTTTAAATAAAGTTTAAAAAACTCTAGAGCTAAAATAGAGTCCCTGGAGATTATGTGATTCTGACTGAGCACTGTTAAGGGGGAAATGGTGAAAGGAAGAGGCAGACGAGAAATAATAATAATAATATGCACTTGGGACACTTTAGTGGCAGTGAAAACGCCGGTGACTCTGTACACTGATATCGTAGACACTAAATATAATAACCATTCTACTTAAACCACAATCATTTTCTAAGAAACAAGGAAGGTTTTACTCAGAACTGCTGAAATGGGAGAGGGAGAGAGAGAGAGAGAGAGAGAGAGAGAGAGAGAGAGAGAGAGAGAGAGAGGAGATGGGGCTTAATTCCAAACAGACCAAGAACAGTGGGAATGGGAGGCCCACAAGAGAATGAGAGGGTCACGGCACGGCAAATGGGAAAGACAACAGGGATCAAGGGGAAGGAGGATTCTTGGGATTCTTGGTCCCTCCACAGGACTCTCGCCGGCAGCAAGCCTGGAGGTCATATGGCAAGACAGGCGGGGTCAGATATTGGGGTGATAGACACTGAGGGCAGAGAGAATCCTGTGAGAATAAGGGGGCTGTGGTGACCCACTCGGAGGCAGGTGCCTAAGAGTCTTTGCTGGCACCTTCCTTTCACAGGCAGCTTTTCTGCTTGTTTACAGTCAGGAATTCAAAGATTTGCTTTTGTTCTGAACAATTACAGTCCTTTGAATATGGGTGACAGGTTATCTCTCCTCTCCCTCTCTCTCTCTCTCCCTCTCTCCCTCTCTCCCCTCTCTCCCTCTCTCTCCCTCTCTCTCCCTCCCTCTCTCCCTCTCTCTGTCCCTCTCTTTCCCTCTCTCTCTTTCTCTCTCTCTCTCTCTCTCTCTCTCTCTCTCCCTCACTCACTCCCCACCCCAGGGCCCCAAATACTTTTGGCTCATTGGTATGATTATCTTTTTTCTTTTTCAATCACTGAGTCAGTCTACTGAACTCAAAGGGCTTATTTGGGGTGGGGGTAGAGTACCTTAATATTAGCAGCTTTAACCAGAGCTACGAGAGCCACACTCCCTTGATTTCTTTTCGGTCCCTGATTGACTTTTGCCTGCCCTCTGCTATTCAAAGCATTTTCAAAACTTTATCTTTTACTGGGAGGTAAGGGAAATAGAGTCCAACCCTGCAAACCTCTACACTTCTGAATTATTTTTCTTCTCATTCCTGCTTAGCCAATTCTGTACTGGGTTGATTTCTTTTGCATAGTTATTTGCCAAGTGCAACCATGCACATCGTTATCATTCTGTTTTATCACATCTTAAAGTCACCGCTATAAAAAACAAACAATAGTATCTGACTTCTTGCTGATAGCAATTAATAAATAGTCCCTAAAATTGTTTCCCCACGCAACCCTTTACACAATGGAGTGAAACCAACCACATCTCTAGGTTGTTCACAGAACTCAAATGTTGTAAATAGCACTACAGTGGACACACACACACACAATATTCATATATAATACATATTATATATTTTTACTTATTTTTGTGTGCTCGGGTAGATATCAAAAATTGGAATCTTTCAGCCATATGGTGGTTCTGTTTTTAAACATTTCTGCAAAATCTCCACGCTGTTTTCCATAGAGGCTGAACCGGTCTGCATGCCAATGGACAATGAATGGGGATTCCTTCTCCATATCCTACCAGTATCTGGTTCTGCTTTCTCTACTGGGCTATTCCCACTTGTGTGAGGTGGAATCCCAATATCCCTTTGAATTAAATCCCCCTGGTAATCAGTGATGCTGAGTATTTTGGCTGTACCTGTTGGCCATCTATATATCTTCCCAGAAGAAGTATCTGGTCAGCTCTTCTCCACAGTTGGGGATAGGGAAAGCGGTTGGTCTAGACTGATGAATTTGGAAGTTCTTTATATATGTCGGATCTTGCCCTCTGTGGTCAGTCTTGACCATGGCAGCTGCTAGTTTGCATGTATTTTGATGGCAAACAGGAAAAGGTGTCTTCCGTAAGCAGACAAGACAGAAAGGCACTATGGGTAAAAAAATTTAATGTCTCACTTGGTGAGACTGGAAATGTATCACGTCCGTCTCATTTGGCGAGTTAGTAAAGATGACCCTGAAAGAGACCTCTAGGCTAACAAACGAAGTACCACTGGGAGAGAAATAAGTGCTTTCCTGTCACTCCCAGTAGACGCAGCCTGGGATCAAGGCTTTGGCTTGGCAAAGACAAGTGGCTTTGATTATATACCCCACACCACTGCAGACCAGGTGCCGTTGTTCAATGGACAAAAAACACAATGATGAGTGACAGCCTTGCATTTGACATTAAACATGGGACGCCGAATATCTCGTGTAAACCTCCATGCGAATACTTTCCCCCAATCAATTTCATGCTCAGCTTCTGCAGACCGCGTTGACTGGTTTAATTAAACACCACACTGAGGTGAACCATTCTCTATTGAGAAAGGAGCCTTAGGTGAGGGAGAGTCACTTCTAAGTGGCAACTTACAAGCACAATAAGACCTTTCTCCTCCATGCAAGTAATATGTCATGTTTAATGCCCTCAGATGGAGTTATTTATACATATCCTTAATGCAGAAACAAGCTGGTGAGCTGAGACTTTGAGGGGTTTCTCTCTCTCTCCCTCTTTCTGTCATTTTGCATTTTCTTCTCCTTTTATTTTATTCTCCCCCACAGATCTTTATCTTTCTTGCCAACTGCCAGCAACAGTGTATTTGAAATGTTTCTTGGGATTTTCTCCAGACACCTGCTGTCAAGTACCACATGTTGGAGACTGGTAGGGCAAATGGGGCTCCCTTAGAGAGGTTTGCCATATGTGTTAGAAAGAAGTCATTCTTCATCCCCTCGGCTTTCTAGGCGTCAACCATGCAAATATACAGATTATTTAGCGTTTTCACAGCACCCAGAGCATCAGCAGGGTCGGAGCACTACAGTAGTCCAGACTGAATTTTAATTTTTCACATTGTACGATATCCATGCCAGCAATGTGTGTGTTCTAAGTTTAAGAAAGGGTAGCTGGTGGCTTGTTTTTCTTACAATATACCTACTCACAGTGGAAGCAGTCATGAATAATCTAAGACCACTCATCGTAAGCCACACCAAATACATTAAGATGGAAAATGAAAATAAATCAGTGTTTTAAAAACATGTGCAGTTCTAAGATTTACCCAGACCATTAGAAAAGGGAACTTCTAAATACTGTTTTTTGGGGTGAAAAGATGGGAAAATTTGTTAAAATGAAGGAAATTCATCTAGGCACTGAATAAACATGAATCAAGAAGGTTGGCTATTTCACTATTAAACTATTGTTTA
>JAJIBD010002437.1:0-17130 GCA_021461705.1 Cryptotis parvus | reverse complement strand
CTTTTTACATTTTATTATACCACCGTGAGATATACAATTACAATGCTGTTCACGCTTGGGGGTTTCGGTCACACAGTGTTCCAGCACCCGCCCTCCACCAGTGCCCCCCAGCCACCACCCATGTCCCCAATTCCCCCCCCCTCCCACATCCTGCCTAAATGGCAGGTTCTTTATCTCCTCTCCTCTCTCTCCTCTCTCTCTCCTCCTCCTTCTCCCACACATTGTGGGTTGCACTCACGTACACTTAGAAGCCATCATTTGCATTTTTTGTCTGTATTTAATGCTCAGTTCTATGTTAGCATCAGAACTTTAGACATTTATTCACACATGTTCCCTTCTCTATCTAAACTAACCTCTGACTCCCACACGCTTGTGGTAATTTCCACTTTCGGTAAGATCACCTAGTATATTTATATCATGCAAATAAATGCAGTCATTCTATGTCTCTCTCTTTCCTTCTGACTAATTTCACTCAACATGATTCTTTCCATATCCATCCATTTATAGCAAAATTTCATAACTTCATTTTTTTTCTGACAGCTGCATAGTATTCCATTGTGTAGATACAGTTTCTTTATCCAGTCATCAGTTCTCGGGCATACTGGTTTAAACAATCATTTCAATAATGATTTCTAGTTCATTTCAAGTTCTTTTGTATACACACAGTAATAGACAAAAGGACTACAAGTGAACTAGAAGTCATTATTGAGCTAGAAATCATTATTGAAAAGCAATGCTCTGCCTTAGTACATGAATACTCTTGGGAAACAGGTGTCGTAGCTGCCCTGGGAATTTGCACTGGTAAAAGTTTTTACATTTTTGGTAATGCCCTGCCCCCCGTTCTTGGCATAAGATTTATCTCTTGCAGTTTGAGAAACCAAAGAGGTTGTCCACTGATTTGGAGTTGGAGAGTGTGTGAATCAGTAGGGGTTGAGTTGGAGAAAAAATGTGTAGTGTGTGCAGAGAATTAAAGCCTTGGATTTTCTATATTGGGCCATTGTTCTTTGTTCATCAGCCAGAAGGACAGTCATAGGCCCCCGAGCCATAACTAGGGAAGCAGATAGACCCTAATACTGTTGGGCACCCCAAACAGCACCAACAATTTTGTATATGATAAAAGTGCAGCCCAAATGCATTCATAGGCTTTTCAGATTTTCCAGCACCATTTCCTGAAAATTTTCATTTTCCTTCTTGAAATCTTAAATCCTGTCAGAATTTCAGCTAACCAAGTTATTACTGCTACCACATGTTTTTAAAGTATGTCCCTCACATTGGAGATGTAGTTGTATACCTGGGTCACATGGTCACTGAGGCACATCTTGGCAGATTCCCCAACCAGAAAACAAACAGCTCACTTAACTAAGAACACAATATACTTTGGTAATAATTTCATTTTTTCCTTTTTGGTAATAATTTCAAGTAGAAGACAAAGAAAGCATACTTGGTCAATTTAGTCAGTTTTTGAGGGGCTTTTGCCATGATTCTCATGATTCTTTTTTTTCATTCTTCCCATTCACTCAGGAATTTTACAAACCACAACTAATGGAATAGAAAAAGTTAATGAAACAAAGTTATATAATTCATGCTGTGAAGTTTTTGAAGACATATGATCACAGCCATGTTATCAAAAGAGGACATCAATCTCTAAATTGAATAAAATGAATAGTAGCCTGCTGGGAAGCTAGATCATTTAGAATTCTATCAGCAAACTACAATAGACTTCATACTCCAACTTGTAGTATGAAGTTTTTTTTACTTTACTCCAACTTCAATAAAAGCTTGAAGTTTATAACTAGCATTCTGTGATTTTTTTTTTTTTTTGCTTTTTTGGGTCACACCCGGCAATGCTCAGGGGTTTCTCCTGGCTCTGCACTCAGGAATTACTCCCTGGCAGTGCTCGGGGGACCATATGGGATGCCGGGGATCGAACCCGGGCGGCACAGGCCTGCCGGCGTGCAAGGCAAACACCCTACCCGCTGGGCTATCGCTCCGGCCCCACATTCTGTGATTATTAAGGAGAACATGTCTGACAAATAAATGTGTTCAGATAAAGCGATCATGATGCATGAGCTCTGAAAGCATAGAAAGCATAGAAAATGAGGGCAATTATTTTTCATTTCAGAAAGTACCCATTATGTGTTACCACAGTTCAGGCATCTGGAATTTTCTGGAATAGAAGCAGAATAGAAAAGCAAGCTTGTTGCATTTTCTTATCAAAGAATTGCTTTCTAATAGAGTGGATAGTTAAGAGATTAGAACAAACTGATATGCCTTACGGATCACACTTGTATCATTTGTCTTGTCTCTCCGTTGTTCATCGATTTGCTCGAGCAGGCGCCAATGCTGACTCCATTCATTGAGAATGAGGTCCATTATTGTTACTAATTTTGGCATATCAAATACATCATGGGTAGCTTGCCAGGCTCTGCCTTAATACTGGGTTCATCCTAGGGGTCATAAAAATATTAATTTCAAAATTAATATCCTACAAAATTTCAGTTGTGGCCCAGCTAATGTCATATAACTGTTGGATGACAGGCTTAACTAGTTTGGGAGCTTTGCTGTTTTATCCACTCACATGTACTTACATGTGAGTGGGTAAACACTTTATGTACTTACATGTTCTTAAGCCAAGGTTCATTCTAATGAAATCTCTCTTCTATGTAAACACTGATAGAGGGTGTATCAGTTCTTTTAAGTCGCCACCTTGACTCTGAATGAGAAATTTTTGACTTATTATTATACATCTACTAAAACTTCTATGTTTTCTATATTGGGCACAGCTACTCTTTATACCCACTACACTCAGCGTGGGACAGTTAGAATTCACCAGGAGACTACCACCCTGATACGTTGAAACTATCGCTTAAGATTATAGGAAGGATCATACTAGTTTGCCCTCATGCGAGGCGAGTGTGACCCGTTCAGCATACAGATATTAAGATACTCAGAATCACCCTGGTGCAGATAATAAATAAGTAGGACCTTGTGGGTACCATACAGATTACATGAAGTCCATGAAATTAAGATGTATTACTTTATACCAGCTCCCTCTCTCTCTCCAGTGTTTTACATAAGAGATAATCTCAGAAGGTATTAGTCGTTGGCGTAATCCTTTGTTTATACCTTAATAGGGTATGACACCACCCTTCTACACTCTATTTAGGGATCTTTGTACTTTGGTGTATGGCAAGGGGACTGACTTGAGGCCCCTTCTCCTTTTCCATTCTTTTGGGTAGGATTCTTCTCGGGTGAGATCCTCTCTCTTTGGTGGGAGACTTGGGCTCTCTTGTATGGTCTAAGTTCTGACCAGAGCTAGAGTTCTTTCATTATATCCATTGTGGTGGTGGAGTTTTTTGTACTATTAAAAGCCTTTTTTGGAACTGTGCCCGACTTGTGAGTTTTCATTCATTCCCCAACGGCCTGGGCGGTAGAACAGAACTTCTGTCCTGGTACTGTTGGGGTCCCCAGCGGCTCCCCGACAACAACTATCAAGTTCTCTCTCTACTCCATAATACACTAGATATGATGTCGCAAGCAAGCAAAGGATTTTTTTTAGAAAGGTGGAAAGGGAAGATCGACCAGGATTCAGCAAGAATACAATAGTACTCAGGATTCAGCAAGAATACAATAGTACTTTGCTCGGTTCTCAAGCTTCTTCACAATCCTGTCCACATGGCATGACAGAAGCTTCCACCACCAAACCAGCAAAATTCATAGTCACTTATTTAACAAAATTAATTTCTCTTATGGTATATTTACACAATGGAATACTATGCAACTGTTAGGAAAAATGAAGTCATGAAATTCCCTTATAAATGGATGGACATAGAGAGTATCATGCTGAGTGAAATGAATCAGGAGAGGGACAGACATAAAAATGATTACACTCATTTGTGGAATATAACAAAATACATAATATGAGACTAATACACAAAGACAGTAGAAACAATGGACAGAAGGAGTGGTCCATGTTGGAAGCAAGCCTCTAGTGCTGTGGGAGAGAAGGCATTTAGAATAGAGACGGGACCACTATGACAAAGATAGTTGAAAATGATCACTTTAGTTAAGAACTGCTTGCAAAAAAAATAGGCAAAGGAGCAAACACGATCAGCTTTGTATTTGTATTGCAAACCATAATGCCCAAAAGGAGAGAGAGTAAAGGAGAGAGAGAGAGAGAGACAGAAGCAGAGAGATAGAAAGTGCTGCCAGAGCATTATTCACAATAGCCAGAATCTGGAAGCAACCCAGAGTGCCCGAAAATCGATGACTGGATAAAGAAGCTTTGGTACATCTACACAATGGAATACTATGCAGCTATTAGGAAAAAATGAAGTTATAAAATTTGCCTATAAATGGATGGACATGGAGAAGATTATGTTGAGCGAAATTAGCCAGGGAGAGAGACAGACACAGAATGACTGCATTTATCTGTATAACATAAATATATATGTACATATTATGATACCAATATCCAAGGTCAAGTGAAACATATCAGGAGGTCTTGTCAAAGGTGAAAATTATCACAAACGTGTGGGAGTCAGAGGCTAGGTAAGACAGAAAATGGAACAGTGTGCTAACAATTGTCGAGGGTACTAATGCCAACCTAGAACTGGAGCATTAAATAGAGGCAAAAAGATACACATGACAACCCTTTAATGTATGTTCTGTAATCCATAGTCTGGAGGGGAAGGAAAAGAGAAAGAGAGAGAAAGGGAAAGAAATAAAGAACCTGCCATGGAGGAGGGCTGGGGGAGGGAGGGAGGGAACCGGGGATGTTGGTGGTGGGAGATGGGCACTGGTGGCGGGATGGGTGCTGGAACACTGTATGACCAAAAACCCAAATATGAACTTTTTAATTGTATATCTTTGTAATTGTAAAAATAAAAAATTAAAAAAAATAAAAAGAAATGAGCTATCAAATCATCAAAAAAGTGCTGCCAGAGAAACAGGCTGGATGGGGGGGGGTATGGCGGGAGTGAAACTGGGGGGTAATGGTAGTGGGAAATGCACACTGGTGGAGGATGGGTGTCGGAACATTATATGCCTGAAACTGGCGTGACCAGCTCTGTTAACTGTTTCTCATGGTGATTCAACAAAAAAAAATAGTTTCTCTATTGGTCTGTGAAAAAGAATGTCTTCCATACCTGATATCCTGCTTCCACCCACTCCCATCACAAATAAACAAGATATGTAAAAACACTGTCCCTAGTCCCTGAAGTTTCGGAAGCCAGCAATTGAGCTTATGATGGTCCAATTTACCTGTCAGTGTAGTACCTGTTCCTGCCCCTCGAGGTGTTGCAGGTGTGACTCAGGGTCCCAGCTGTGTCAGCAGGTGGCAGACAGGAGAGTAGGCTTGTCTACACCCAGGATTCTGCCCCGTGGGCCCTGGATGGTGGATGGTTGATGGTCTGACATAAAAAAAGACTGGGTCCCCTTGGATGAACCCAGAGCCACAGCAGAGCCTGGCATAGCTACCTGTCATATATTTTATATGCCAAAAACAGTAACAATAATGGACCTCATTTCCAATGAATGGAGACATTACTGGCGCCCCACTCGAGCAGATCGATGAACACCGGGAAGACAAGTGACAAGTGCCAAGATGAGTAGTACCTATGAGGGGTAAGAAACAGCTAACCTCCCAAATGTACTCAATATAAAAGTACTAAAAAAGCACGGTGAGTTAGGACTGCACTAAGCATTCAGTTTATATTCATCTGTGCTGTCAGAGAAGCTCAGCGGTAACTTGAGACTCCACATCCATCTCGCATCTGGGCTAGTCAGTATCACACTGATTCCTTACTATCATTTTGCAAACTCTAGTGATGATTGAGTTTTCCCTCAAAATGCTATTAAGACGCTGGGCGAAGCGATAGCCCAGCCGGGTAGGGCTTTGCCTTGCACGCGGCCGCCTGTGCCGGCCCGGTCGATCCCCGGCATCCCATATGGTCCCCCGAGCACCGCCAGGAGTAATTCCTGAGTGCAGAGCCAGGGAGAAACCCCTGAGCATTGCCGGGTGTGACCCAAAAAGCAAAAAAAAAAATGCTATTAAGACAGAACCAAGTAGCAGGAACCAGGTTTCCTGACATATTGAGTTACTATTTCTTGCCCTGATGTTTTCAGATGTCAGGGCAAGGAATTCTAGATAAACTTCTTTCCCCCAATTTTAACAGCCACAGATTACTAAGTTAGTAATCACTCCTTTACTCCTTTACTAGTGTCAGCAGGCCCAAGAAAAAATTTATAGTCTCACAAAGCCTCAGTAAAAACCCATGAGTTTGATAGTTTTTTTTTTCCACTGGAAAGTTATCAAGAGGTTTGTTTGCTTGGTGTATGAGTAGCTGAGCAGAATTTTCTCTCAGTCATCTGCCATGAAGTATTTCAGTAATCCGCTTGTGCCAGGGGTGTGGTAGAACAAGAATCTGAGCGTTATGCCATAAATTTGTCTGTGTAACATAGGGGTCAGCTGAAATTGAAATCAAAATAAGATCTAAAATATCACATGTGTGGGTAAAAGGGACAATCATTCATTGCTGGTAGCAATGTCTACTGGTTCAGCCTCCTTGGCGAACAATATGGACACTTCTCAAAAACTAAGAATTGAGCTTTCCTATAACCCAGCAATCTACTTCTAGACATCTATCCCATGGGTCCAAAAATTCAAATTAGAAAACGCATCTAGGGGCCGGAGCGATAGCCCAGCGGGTATGGCGTTTGCCTTGCATGCGACCGACTGGGTTCTATCCCCCGGCATCCCATATGGTTCCCGAGCACTGTCAGGGAGTAATTCCTGAGCAAAGGGCCAGGAGTAATCCCTGAGCGTCGTTGGGTGTGACCCAAAAAAGAAAAAAAGAAAGAAATGCATCTATATTCCAAGGTTCATTGCAGCACTATTTGCAATAGTCAAAATCTAGAAGGAACACAAATATCCATGATCAAGATGACTGGATAAAGTAATTGGTATATAATGGAAGAAACGCTTACTTGGGTATAAGAAAAATAAAATTATGAAACTGCTGCCAGTGAGGGAGCTGGAAATATCATTCTGAATGAATACAGAGAGGCACACACAAAACTCCCAAATGAGGACACACAGATAGGAACAGCATTACTCAAATTGTCCCTATTTACAGATGGCGTGCTTGACTACATAAAATTTTGCCTGGACTCTTACAAAATCATTAATAAATAAAAAAATGCTGCCATTCTGGATTTATCTGTAGCCACCATAGGAGACAGGAGAGAAATTCAAGCAAAAAAAAAAAAAAAAAAAACGAGGGGCCAGAGATATAGTATAAAAGTTAATGCCCTTAACTTGCAGTAAGGACTCTGGCTGGAATTCCAGCCATAGGTCCACTGCGCACCTCGAACAGAATTCCATTAGCACAGAGTCAGGCAAAGCCATAAGCATTGTTGGGTGAATGACTTTTACAACCCACACTCCACATTACGCATCATCCCACCCCAGCACCTTAAGAGTAAAATATATGGTACACCATCCCTTCTCACCTCCCTCCCCCGCCCCCGTGGTAAATAACATAGGAAGGAAAAGTAAATCAACAGGAAGTGGTGAAATCAAACTTGCTGAGTATATGTTAAAAGAGCTTTCACTGCTGAAAACGGAGACGTGACCACCCCAACCCTCATCCCGAGTACATATCTATGATAGACTTAGTTCCTTATTAGTTATATCAGAGTCCTAGAGTCACTAAAGTGGATACTCTTTTGTCATCAACAGCCCACTCGGTTTAAATTAAGACCCTCTGCTACATATATCCAATGAATTTGAATATTATTTGTCTGATTTTCAGAAGAGATGTGGTAGAAACCCTGGCAAGGCTGTGCCTCTAATTTTCTCTCTCCTTCTGTGCACTGAAACTCAAGATGGTGGGCAGCACTTGTTACGCTCTTGCCCAAGAACTTTCTGGATGGCTTCTGCTGTGGGCGGGACAGATTTTGGCCACGCCTCCAGGCACAAAGCTGAGTGAGTAGTCTCGCGAGATCCAAGTTGCACCAATCACAGTGCTCAGACCAGCTGACCTCTGAGCGGTAGCCATTAGACGCCAGGCGGCAACGAGGTCTGGTGGTTGTTCGTGGCGAGATCCTGAGAGAAATTAAGGAGCTTCGCTTCTCCAAATTTTGGGTAAAGTACATCACTTTCTCCTACTCTTCAAATTAGGTAAATTGTAACAGTATAGTTTTTAACATCGCACAGTGTTGGCGTAAGGCCAGGAGTGGGGAGCAGAAATCGGCTTCGCTCCTTCAGTCAAAGTCAAATCGGTGACTAGGAGAAAATATCATTTTAGTCACTGTGCTTCTCCGAACGATTTAATCAGTCAACTTGCAGTTTTTAAAAAAGAAAAATTGATGAGCCGCATGAGTGTACTTGGTAGGAAACATGGCACTTGCCGCCCCATCTGTGGAAGGCGGGAAATTCCCTTCAACCCGGAGCTGGGAGTTGTGAGGTGGTAAAGCGTCATGTGCGAAACCTTATCGCCAACAGTATTATAAAATACCGTGTAAAAAGTTATTTTTTTCTAAAAAAAGTAGGAAAAAGGTGCCTCTGGGGGTAGAGGGCTGGTGGATGTGAGGGGCGGCGGCGAGCGGCCGGTGAGGGGAACCGGGCAGAGGTGAAGGGCGGGTGTTGACACAGTTTACTCCCGGAACCCCGTCGAGAAGAACTTTGCCGTTTCACAGTGACTAAATGAAAAGTGTAAATGCGAAGATGGTCATTAATAATATATTTCTAGAGAATAAAGGCGAGGTACCTAGCAGGGAAACGGGGTTGGGGGTGGGAGTTAGTCACACTCGGTTGCTCTAAAGCCACTTGCACTTAACCCTCTAGACATCCCGTTTTCCTCAGGCCAGATTTGCTTCAGTCTTGTGGTTAATCCTTTAACATCTCTTGCAAACTCCTGCCAAAGTCTCTCATCTTTAAAGATGATCAGTCCTGTCTTGCCTTTAAGTTTGCAGTTATTCTGATAGCCCGTGCTGAAGGTAAATATCAAATTAAATATGTCCATAAGCAGGTATACTTTTGCTTTCTGTTGTATATCATTTTTATGCTAATATGATCTTTAGTATGAAAGGTAAGCCCATGTTACTACAGAGAAAAACGGCAGTTTGATTTTCTATCATAAGGTCGTTTAGGCAATTTGAAAATGTTTTTAGCTTATAGGATAAACCTAGTACTGTTTATTTGCTGTAGATTATGTAACCCTCTATTTTGAAAGTACAGCTTTATACCTGGGTATACGTCCCACCACACCTACCACCAAGCTATAGTTATATGTATTAGCAAAAAATATCATTTCTACCAATTTTTACTGTTACCCTCTGTTTTAAGAAAACAGGGATCATAAGTCATAGATTCTGGTAAATATGATGAATTAATTTTAAGTGGCTCTCCATATTTTTAATATACGTCTTTAAATCTAACCTTTTTACTATAATATACGTTATTATATTAATATGACATATTAATATATTATAATAATTATATAATAATTATATAATGATTATATAATATATAATAATATATTATGAAATATTATAATATAATATATTATATTAATATCGATATATTATATTAATATTAATATTAATGTGTTATATTAATATTAATATTAAGATAATATATTATATTATAATATATTATAATATATTATCTTAATATACGTTACTATTAATATACGTCTTTAAATCTAACCTTTTTAATTGACTCAAGTATGATTAAAACAAAGCCACTTTCCTTTGCTGCTTTAGCCATTTTGCTTACTGATTTTATGGGCGGGGGCAACACCCAGAGATACTAAGGGGTTATTCCTTCCTCTGTGCTAGTGATTTCAGTCCTGGTGATGCTCAGGGCACCATACTAGAGTTGGGATCCTAGTCAGTCACCACATTCAAGAAAAAATATCCTTCCAGTATGCTGTCTCTGCGTCCCCTATCCCTTTTATTTGAAAATAATTTAAAGTGCCTTCTCTGTTATTGTTAGTATTTTACTTTTATGGGTTGGTGTCTGGTAGCCACTGGAGTCCCCAACAATATCGGGGAGCGATTTCCCTTTGATCTCAAGGACCGCCATCAGAAATGACAAACCACGAAGTTCAATTCAGTTCCAATAGGCTTTTACTAATCACTAATAATTAAAGAATCTGTTCTACTAAGGTCCAAGATAATGGGATTTTCCAGACCACCAACCATGTACCCAGGCCCAGGTGTCCCACCAAAATGGATGGCTTTGTGTTGGGAGACCTGGGCACAACTGGGCAGGTGATGCTGGAGATTAAACCAGGTCTGCTGCATGCCAGGATAATACCTAAAACGTATTCTCTTCATGGCTTCAGGTTTTGAATTTTATGCTTTTAGTTAAGCAAGAGAGGGTTTTTTTTTTTCTTTTTTTGAGTCACACCCGGCGATGCTCAGGGGTTTCTCCTGGCTCTGCACTCAGGAATTACTCCTGGTGGTGCTCGGGCGACCATATGTGATGCCGGGGATCAAACCCGGGCGGGCACGGGTCGGCCGCGTGCAAGGCAAACGCCTTACCCGCTGGGCTATCGCTCTGGACCCAAGAGAGTTTTTATTGAACTAATTTTCTTAGAAAGACACAAGGGGATAGAATATATATATGATCTAGAGAGAACACAGGCTCCGCTTAGAGTGGATAAAGCAGAAAGAGAGAGAGAGAGAGAGAGAGAGAGAGATATGTCAAGAAAAAAACAGAGGCTTGAAGAGAATGAGCCCAGGTTTTGATTTTAAAATTTTTAAAAAGTTAATCTTGAGGACAGATAGCTACTACAGGATGTAAGGCACCAGCCTTGTGCACACTAATTCCAGTTCCATAATTAACATGTTTTATATTCCAGTACAGCCAAGAGTGACCCCCAACAAAGAGCCAGGAGTAGTTCTGAGTACAGGTGGGTATGGTTCATCATCATCATCATCATCATCATCATCATCATAATAATAATAATAATAATGAGTAATTTCACTATAATTACAGAAAAGTTAAAGAAATAATACTGCAAGTCTTCATCCAGCTTTAGGTTACACCACATATTTACGTCACATATAATCATAGAAAATGATCAAAATATGAAGTAAAGTAGATGTAGTACTAGTAAGTAAGCCTCAGAATTTTGAAGCATTTGAATTTTCAACAGCCGTCAAAATGCATTCCTTTGTCTGTTTCAGGATCTCATTGAGGACACTACCTTACTTTGAACGCATATTTCTCTGCAGTCTCCTAGAGGCAGAGAGTTCAGCGTCTTCACAACCTTTTAAGAGACCGGCCAGGTATTCTTACTGAATGTCAATTTGGGTTTATGTGAGGTGCTTCTTACTTATAATTAAAGGTGCACATTTTGGGCAGGGATAGCGGCTTTTATTATTTCTTTCCTACCCTCCTCTTGGTCTCATTAATAAAGGAGGGGATTTCTTGCCTAGTGCCCTGGAGTTGTCTGAACCCCCGACACTTGACATTGTAGAGAAGAGCTCCACAGCAGTTTATTAATGATGTTTGCTCAGAGCCTGGCATAGTAATATCAGGTAGAACTTCACAGGTGTTACACTGCAGAGGAGGGCGAACAAGCACGGGCTGATGCTGGGGGTAACAACCTTTATAGGAAAAAGATGACATGACACTATACTCACATGTAATTGCCTTGTTTGAGTAATTCTGTGGCTTGGTAAGAAACCGAATCCTGTTGTTCAGGTGTAAGCAACAGTGTGCCAATTTCCTTATAAAAGGCAATCTTTGGGGCCTTATAGTTCAGCAGTTAAGGTGCTTGCCTTGCAGGAAGCCAACCTGGATTGTAGACCCGGAAGCACTTAAAGTGGTATAACCAAAACTAAAATTATCAGTCTTATACCATGATACTGTCAAGATTGATCCCTCAGCACAAAGCAAGTTGTAAGCTCTGTCTCTTCCTTTTACAAACCCAAAACAGAAATAAGGAACTACAGGAGCACAACTGGGAGGTAACTTTTGCTTAGGCCATATGGGGCCTCCTGGTTTTCTCCATATGTCAAGGCTGACATAGGGCATTAGTGTAGGTTTCCTTTTCCAAGCAAGCTGCCAAGTGCTACCTGGTATTCATATGTTGTGTTTCTTTCTTTTTTTTTTTTTTTGCTTTTTTTGAGTCACACGGACGATGCTCAGGGGTTACTCCTGGGTCTGCACTCAGGACTCAGGAATTACTCCTGGCGGTGCTCGGGGACCATATGGGATGCCGGGGATCGAACCCCGGCATGGCCAGCCACGTGCAAGGCAAACTCCCTACCCGCTGGACTATTGCTCCAGCCCTGTATTTCTGATTTCATTCATTCTTATTTCCTCATCAGGCTGTGACAAACATGTCAGCCTATCAGAGTGCTATTATTTTTTCACTTTTAAATAATAAATACTGTGAGGGGATTCTTTAAGACCCCGAAGGTGTCCTTTTCTTCTCTGACACACTATTTTTAGGAACCATCTAGAGATATATATTGCCTCCATTTGTTAATGTCGAATGGTAATATTGTGTTTTCCTCAGTGCAATCACATTTATTAATTGGAATTCCCCCAAGGTGATGTCTCTTCTTATCTTTCTGTTTTCAAATTATTTTTGGTCACATCTGGTAGTGTTCAGTGCTTAATAATATAATATAATATAATATAATATAATATAATATAATATAATAATAACAATAATAATAATGAGTAATTTCACTATAATTAGAGAAAAGTTAAAGAAATAATACTGCAAGTCTTCATCCAGCTTTAGGTTGCACCACATATTTACATCACATATAATCATAAAAATGATCAAAATATGAAGTAAAGTAGATGTAGTACTAGTAAGTAAGCCTCAGAATTTTGAAGCATTTGAATTTTCAACAGCCGTCAAAATGCATTCTTTTATCTGTTTCAGGATCTCATTGAGGACACTACCTTACTTTGAACGCATATTTCTCTGCAGTCTCCTAGAGGCAGAGAGTTCAGCGTCTTCACAACCTTTTAAGAGACCGGCCAGGTATTCTTACTGAATGTCAATTTGGGTTTATGTGAGGTGCTTCTTACTTATAATTAAAGGTGCACATTTTGGGCAGGGATAGCGGCTTTATTATTTCTTTCCTACCCTCCACTTGGTCTCATTAATAAAGGAGGGATTTCTTGCCTAGTGCCCTGGAGTTGTCTGAACCCCGACACTTGACATTGTAGAGAAGAGCTCCCACAGCAGTTTATTAATGATGTTTGCTCAGAGCCTGGCATAGTAATATCAGGTAGAACTTCACAGGTGTTACACTGCAGAGGAGGGTGAACAAGCACGGGCTGATGCTGGGGGTAACAACCTTTATAGAAAAAGATGACATGACACTATACTCACATGTAATTGCCTTGTTTGAGTAATTCTGTGGCTTGGTAAGAAACCGAATCCTGTTGTTCAGGTGTAAGCAACAGTGTGCCAATTTCCTTATAAAAAGGCAATCTTTGGGGCCTTATAGTTCAGCAGTTAAGGTGCTTGCCTTGCAGGGAAGCCAACCTGGATTGTAGACCCGGAAGCACTTAAAGTGGTATAACCAAAACTAAAATTATCAGTCTTATACCATGATACTGTCAAGATTGATCCCTCAGCACAAAGCAAGTTGTAAGCTCTGTCTCTTCCTTTTTACAAACCCAAAACAGAAATAAGGAACTACAGGAGCACAACTGGGAGGTAACTTTTGCTTAGGCCATATGAGGCCTCCTGGTTTTCTCCATATGTCAAGGCTGACATAGGGCATTAATTGTAGGTTTCCTTTTCCAAGCAAACTGCCAAGTGCTACCTGGTATTCATATGTTGTGTTTCTTTCTTTCTTTCTTTTTTTTTTTTTTTTGCTTTTTTGAGTCACACCAGACGATGCTCAGGGGTTACTCCTGGGTCTGCACTCAGGACTCAGGAATTACTCCTGGCGGTGCTCGGGGACCATATGGGATGCCGGGATCGAACCCGGGCCGGGCATGGCCAGCCACGTGCAAGGCAAACTCCTACCCGCTGGACTATTGCTCCAGCCCTGTATTTCTGATTTCATTCATTCTTATTTCCTCATCAGGCTGTGACAAACATGTCAGCCTATCAGAGTGCTATTATTTTTCACTTTTAAATAATAAATACTGTGAGGGGATTCTTTAAGACCCCAAAGGTGTCCTTTTTCTTCTCTGACACACTATTTTTAGGAACCATCTAGAGATATATATTGCCTCCATTTGTTAATGTCGAATGGTAATATTGTGTTTTCCTCAGTGCAATCACATTTATTAATTGGAATTCCCCCCAAGGTGGTGTCTCTTCTTATCTTTCTGTTTTCAAATTATTTTTGGTCTCATCTGGTAGTGTTCAGTGCTTACTCCTGGCTCTATACTCAAGGATCACTCCTGGCAGTGTTTGGCAGAGGATATGGGGTCCCAGTGATCAAAGCTGTGTGCAACTGGTAGAACTTTACAAGAAGAAAACAAACAACCCCATCAAAAAATGGGGAGAAGAAATGAACAGAAACTTCAGCAAGGAAGAAATTCGAATGGCCAAAAAACATATGAAAAAATGCTCATCATCACTAATCATCAGAGAGATGCAAATCAAAACAACAATGAGATACCATTTTACACCACAGAGACTGGCACATATTCAAAAGAACAAGAACAACAAGTGCTGGCGTGGTGTGGGGAAAAGGGGACACTCATCCATTGTTGGTGGGAATGCCGGCTGGTACAGCCTTTCTGGAAAACAATATGGACATTCCTCCAAAGACTAGAAATTGAACTCCCCATTTGACCCAGCCATACCACTCCTGGGAATCTACTCTGGGAAACCAAAAATACGCAGCGGAAACACCATCCCTACTTTTATGTTCATAGCAGCATTATTCACAATAGCCAGAATCTGGAAGCAACCCGAGTGCCCGAAAATAGATGACTGGATAAAAAAGCTTTGGTACATCTACACAATGGAATACTATGCAGCTGTTAGGAAAAATGAAGTTATAAAATTTGCCTACAAATGGATGGACATGGAGAAGATTATGTTGAGCGAAATTAGCCAGAAGGAGAGAGACAGTTACAGAATGACTGCATTTATCTGCATAACATAAATATATAGGTACATATTATGATACCAATATCCAAGGTCAAGTGAAACATACATCAGGAGGTTCTGTCAAAGGTGGAAATTATCACAAACGTGTGGGAGTCAGAGGCTAGGTAAGACAGAAAATGGAATAGTGTGCTAACAATTGTGAGGGTACTAATGCCAACCTAGAACTGAGCATTAAATAGAGGCAAAAGGATACACATTACAACCCTTTAATGTATGTTTTGTAATCCATAGTCTGGAGAGGAAGGAAAAGAGAAAGATAGAGAAATGGAAAGAAATAAAGAACCTGCCATGGAGGAGGGCTGGGGGAGGGGGGAGGGAACCGGGGACGTTGGTGGTGGGAGATGGGCACTGGTGGCGGGATGGGTGCTGCTACACTGTACGACCAAAACCCAAATATGAACTTTTTAATTGTATATCTTTGTAATTGTAAAAATAAAAAATTAATTAAAAAAAAAAAAAAAAAAAACAAAGCTGTGTGCAATACTAATGCCTTATTCCCATACTATCTCTCTAGTCCCTATATATAATAATTGGAGTACTTTTTCATAGTCAAACTTATCCATCTTTTCTTTTTGTTGCCTTTAAAAGAAAAGCATAAGAATAAGAAGCAGATTTATAATGATTTACAGTAAGAAGAAGAATTTACAATAAGAAGCAGAATTAGAAGCAGATTTACTATGATTTTCCCTGTACTTGGGTAAAAGAATTACGTTATTTTCTTTCAGAACATTTTATCACTTCTGCTTTGATAATATTTAGATTCGTATCCCATTTGCAATATATTTTTCTTAATTTGTGAGATGGATCTTGTTTCTGACTTTCTTCTTCCTTTTAGTGCTAGTTATTGGGTTGTCTGTTTCTGCCAGAGTAGTTTGATGTAGTAAAGGTAGGCACACTTTCTTTTTTCAAATCTTTCATTCTTTTTTGCTTTGTTTTTTTATTTCCTGCCTTGGGCATTCTTTGGATATACTTAGTTGCTTTACGTGGGGAATATCATAAGAAGATATTTTAATAATTATTGTCTTTTTTATGTTGCAAGTATTTAGTGCAATGAATCAATTTGATTACTGCTTTATTTTGTTTTCTTATTAAATCACAGTGAGATACAGTTACAAAGTTTTTCATGATTGGGTTGAACCCAGGTTCATATTTATTGTTTTGCATTTGGCTACCCAGTTTTCCCAGCACCACTTGTTGAAAAGGCTTTCCTTGCTCCATTTTGTACTTTTTGCTCCTTTATCAGACACTGAATGGTCATATATTTGAGGATGGGTGTCAGAATACTCAACTCTATTCCATAGGTCCACAGATCTGTTTTTGTTCCAATACCATGCTGTTTTTACTACTACCGCTTTGCAGTACAGTTTAATGTTGGGAAGGGTGATGCCTCCCCATCTTATTTTTCCTAAGGATTGTTTTAGCTATTCTTGGGGGTTTATTATTCCATAAAAACTTCAGGAATGTTTCTGCAATTTCTTTGAAGAATGTCATGGGTATCCTTATGGGGACCACAATGAATCTGTATAAAGCTATAGGGAGTAGTACTATTTTGACAAGATTAATTCTCCCAATCCATGAGCAGGGATTGTGTTTCTATTTCCTTGTGTCCTCTTTTATTTCTTGAAGCAGTGTTTTGTAGTTTTCTTTGTACAGGTCCTTAACACTCTTTGTTAAACTGATTCCTAGGTATTTGATTTTCTGTGGCACAATTGTGAATGGGATGGTTTTCGTAATATCTCTTTCTTCTCTTTCATTATTTGTATATAGAAAAGTCACTGATTTTTGGAAATTGATTTTGTACCCTGCCAGTCTACTATAGGTATCTATTATTTTTAGGAGCTTTTTGTTTGAGAGTTTAGGATTCTCTAGGTATATCATGTCATCTGCAAATAGTGATAGCTTGCCTATCTGGATCCCCTTAATGTCCTTTTCTTCTCTGATTGCTAAGGCAAGTATTTCCAGCACTATATTGAATAGAAATGGTGAGAGTGGGCAACCTTGCCTTGTCCCC